>FXXK01001499.1:32506-44499 GCA_900184695.1 Betula pendula | reverse complement strand
ATTTTGTCTATATAGGAGCAAACCACGTGATTTCTAGCCCCCACGCCCTCATTCTCTCAACTCTCTCTTAACGTGGGTTTTAGATTTGGAGCTTAGGTTGGAGCTGTAATACCCCAAAAATTTCAAAAGAAGATTTTCATATTATTTGAAAAAAATTTGATTTAAAAATACCCAACCATTTTTATGAAGATTTTTAAATAATATTTTATTTAGAAATTGGGTCATCAAATGTTCGATGTTCATCATCAAACATTTAATCTTGGAAAGTACAGTCACATTCTCTGCAAATGCTCAGAAGGTGTCAGTATGAACATCAAATGTTCGATGCTTTTATAAAACGTTCGATGTACTTTTATCAAACGTTTGATGGGAAACCCTAGATTCCCTTAAATAAATAGATCAAACGTTCGATATTGTGTATCAAACGTTCGATTATTTTCAAAAATGGAGTTTTCGTGAGGAATCAATCTCCCACCTCCTCTCCCTATAAATTCCACCCTACGCTTGTGTTAAACACCCCATAGACTCATCCAAATACTCCATAGATTCATTTTTAGAGATTTAAAAGAAGATTTTGGTGGAGGTTTCCCCATTTGAATAAGGTTGTCTTCATCAAAGGTAATTTCTAAATCCTTGTTCTTACTTGTGTTGTATTTCATTAATTTATACAAGTTATGATCATGTTTGTGATTTCAAAACTATGTCTTGATAATTTAAAGGCTTTTATGTTAACTTTTCAAAAGATTTTGATAACTTTGTGTTCACCTCTTTAACCAAATATTTTCTACGTTCTCTGACATTGGTTGATGTTATTAGATGATGTTCTATGTCTAGAAATAGTTGTAGATAGGTTTGGTAGGAGTTTTTAGACTTTCATGCATTCTAGTCATACATCAAACGTTCCACTATTCTTGATCAAATGTTCGATCTTTAGGATCAAACATTTAAAAATCAGGTCAAACGTTCGATGGTGACCAGAAATGCCAAATTAGGGTTTTTAAGACAAAAAACACACAAAAACTCCACAATTAGCTTGAAATTACGTTCTTAGCATTTTATTAGGTTATTTTACAATTAACAAGGGATTTTAGTATGTCGAAAGCATCAGATGAGCAATCGAAGTAAGTATTTTAACTAAGTAATGAAACTGCGACTTTTGTAGTGCGATATGTTAGATGACTGAGCACGTTATGTTCAAGCTTACCATTTTTATGATGAGATGCTATTTGTTTATATACTCCTTTCTTTTTGAATTAATGAACAATACTTGCATCGTATGACATGGCTGCACCGTCTCGTAATGGAATAATGGCCATAGGCTTACCATTATTACAAGTTGATTCTATGGTCAAAGGAAAGTTTATGTTATTGAGAGGGCCTTGGATCCAATGGTTTAGTTTCTAACAGCACACCATTCATTGAGTGGGTCACTAGTTACGGCTTAGCTAGTTAGTGTGGGCCACCCGATTTTGGACTCGGTCGGACTGCTAGTGTAAGACGGTAGTTGTGCAGTAACCGGGGCACCGGGAGTTCTACCAAATGTCCTTTTAGATACGCTAATCCTATTGAGCTAGGGTAATGTCTCAAATAGACCATATTGTCAAACATACGACTACTTATACTTATGTGGCATATTTCTTGCATTTAAAAGAAGATGTTTAATCGCCGAGGTTATGCTCTCTATTCTTTTAAAAAGTAAAAACACTATTTTTATCAAGAGTATAATATCGGAGATTAGACCCGTCTTTTGTGGAAATATCATGCATAATTCATAAATCACTTTTGTACTAATTTTTATACCCTACTTCTTTTAAATAACTTGATTAGTAGGTCAGCTGACTTACTCAATTACTTCTTGTTCATAAAATACTTAGGTATTTTACAAACTCCTCAGGAAACTGTTCATTTGGAAGTTCCAACTATTTTATGATGATAGTACGACAGCTGATGTATTTAGGTTTGGTTTTTCTTAAATGTAAAGTTTTGTGTCCTTATTTATTGATAATAGAATTCTTTATTTATAATACACTCAGATCAACTATTCCGCTATAGACTCTAATAAAGGCTAAAATAGGGAATTCAGACAATTACAGTTAACTGTTTTGAATGCCTTATGGACATTATACTCTAGGTTATCCTTTCTCCAATGGATAATCTTGTGTATAAGGTGATTTCCAAGCCAGTGTCTTTACATATTCTCTCCTCATAAAGAGAATATAGATATCCCTAAGTCTTAATCTAATAATTAAGGCTGGGAGGCGAATCATGAGTTTAACTACAAGTTAGTTAAATTTATGGGGCATTACAGGAGCAAATTAAAGTCTTCCATCATTTTTGAGCATTAGGTAGCGATTATCGGCGTTAAAGCTTACATTTTATTGATTGGATTTAACAGACATTGCTTAAGCATTCAACCTAAAGGATAGTTGAGATTGCAAAGCAAATAGGTAAGTATTTATACTTACTAAGGATGATACCCTTTTAAATGTTTTGTGTTTTAATGTTTAGTAGATGTTTTTATTTACTAAACAAAAGAAATTATTTTAAATGAGTTTGAATAAATGATATGAATGTTTAAAGAATGAACCGATGATATTTGTGATAATGTGTTTTGATGCTTTTGATATTTTTCTGAGATTTATGAATATTTTATGAGTGATTTATGAAGAGTTATTGAGAATTTATGATTATGGTGGATATATTGACATGTTGAGTTTTATGATGTTTGATTTGCTATTTGTATTTGAGGAATAAAGTACGGATGAAATGTTTACATGATATTATGAGCATATGTAAGGAAAGCATGAAAAGAGCATGTGTTAAAGGAATTTATGAACCTTGATCATGGGGGTGATACTGTGTAACAAACCTTGATCACAGGGGTAAAACCGTGTGTAATAGACCTTAATCCCGAGGGTGAAACCGTGTGTATTAGATTTAAAGAGCATGCATGGCATGATAAGTTTATATAATGATTTATATGATATTTTATGAGATGATTTATATGGATTTTATTATATATGTATGAGTATACATATGAATTTGCATAAAATAGAACATTTGTATATCGTTACGGCTAGTTGCATATGATGATTTATTGGGCTTTATTTATAGATATGTTAGTATGCATATAAAGTTGAATGGAACAACATATTTGTATATTCTTACGACTAGATGCATATGAGATTTTATGTTTTATTGCTTATATATGCTTATATGTTTGTGTTTTGCCAAAAGAGAATGAAATGCCTCTAAATGAGTGTAGCTGAGTTATATGATTAAGCATATTCCAATTTTCCGCTTGAAATTATACATATACGTGCTCATCTATGTGTATAATTTCAAGCGAGAAATTGGAATATGCTTATCCGTACTTAGTTAAATATTATGTTTCAAATGATTTTATGAATACAATGTCTACTTCATTAGTTGCATATTGTTTTAAAAAAATAATGTCAAGTTCTTAATAGTTGTTATTATAAACTCTTGTATATGATAAATCGGTTCATTGTGAAAAACAGTAGGTTTTTATTCATTGAGGACTCTTGACTCACTCTTATCCGCCTATTTGATCATAGATGATCTATATGATTGCATAGATTCTATTGATGCAGGTTCTGAGATTGTCAATAAAGATTATGTGGCCTACTACTGGGGTTTTTATGACTGATTTTGTGGAATGCTCCGTCTTTTGTATAAACTAGTTGTTTTAGTCTATTTTTGTTACATTATTATGATATGTTCAAGATCAATATTGATGTATATGGCTCGTGTCTCATGTGACGTATTTTTTTTAGCCATTATTTTGTGTATGTCATAATGTTAAACTTTAATCATTAGTATTTTATTGTCAGCTCTACTTATGCTATTTACTCCTATAGTATATGCTTCCGTTGAATTTATATTATATGTGTGATGTAACTCTGATGCAATAGATGTATTCGCATGATATTTTATGAGATGTATGTAGGGCAGAAGTGTTTTCTATCACCCTATGACGATTGTTTCGATTCATGATTATATTATATTTTCAAAAAAGAAAATTACAAAGTGTAATTATGAATCGGGTCATCACAAGCTTGCTGCCATGGAAGTCAGTAAAAATGGAAGAATATCAAAGGTTAAGCCAAGTGAAAAGTGCTCCGACAATGGCGAAGCAGAGCATTGGAAAAGAAACTGCACCAAGTTTCTGACATCCAGAGGATAAGGTAAAGAATCTTCCATCTTAGTTGAAACATGTTTAGTGGTGAATCCCACGGATTATTGGTGTGTGGATTTAGGGGTCACCAATCATGTCTACAATACTTTGTAGGGGTTCCAGGGAACTAAGTAAATGAGAGATATACACAACACTTGGAGATGGGGTGAGGGTTCCAGTCCACTCCATCGGAATTGTTGAACTTAATTTCAATTCAAGAGTTTTAATATTATCAAATTGTCTACATGTACCCAATACACTCATGAATTAAGTTTTGTGACATTTTTGGGTAAATGCGGGTATACCTCTATTACGAGGGATACCACGATAATAAGGAAGCTTCATTTATCTGTTCCGATATCATTGTGGATGTTTTGTATATTATTACTCATGATTTATATTCTGTTAACAATTCTGTTTCAAAACCTGCTCATAATGCTTTACCATTAAAGATAAAGATTCCTTCAACTAATGAAGCATATCTTTAGCACATATGCCTTGGTCACATTAACTCAAAAATGATTCAAAGACTGGTTAATGATGGGCTCTTGGGCTCATTGGATTTTAATGATTATCCATCTTGCGAGTCATGTTTATAAGGAAAAATGACCAAGAGACCCTTTACTACAACCTTGAATAGGGCCAAAGATTTATTAGAATTAGTGCATACTGATGTATGTGGTCCCATGAGTGTCTAGGCATGAGGGGGTTATGGGTATTTCATCACGTTTACTAATGACTACTCAAGGTATGGTTATGTTTATGTAATGCGTCGAAAATTTGAAGCCTTTGAAAAATTCAAAGAGCTTCGGGCTAAAGTCGATAAACAATTGGGTAAACATATAAAGGCCCTTCGATCGGATCGAGGTGGCGAATACTTCCTTGGAGACTTCAAAGACCATTTGTCAGAAGCAGAGATTATATCCCAATTGACAGTGTTATACCCGAGATATAATTAGAGGATTTTATAAGCTTAAATATGTAAATGTCTAAGGGAAATTGATAACCATGGGTATATGTGAAAACACAGAAAAACCTCAAGAAAGTCACTTTTGGGACTTCCTGTTCGAATGGGGCATTTTCCATTCGACCGGGTGTAACATAGAACCATCCGTTCTATTCTCCGTTCCAATGGCCGTTCGACCGGGCCATTTCAGAAATTATTAATTGAGCCACATAACCATCCGTTCTATTCCCCGTTCCAATGGCCGTTCGACCATGCCATTTCAGAAATTATTAATTGAGCCACAAAACCATCCATTCCAATACCCGTTCCATATGCCATTCGATCGGCTATGCATGTGTCCGTTCAACCGGATAAATATCTGCGGCAACCCAATTTCATAACACATATATGTATTTTTTTAAAAAAATAAAACCACATCATCACAATGGCATACATGTGTACAAGCCATCATTATCTCATAGTATGAGTATATCACATCAGAGTAATCATAACATTGCAACGGAAACTAAATAAACAATACTGTGAGAGTAACATGACATAAGGAGCTGACATAAACTATATATAACAAATTTACAACATAAGTGCTATACATCGAAAATGGCTATCAAAAGAGCCACATACGACTTAGCCAATATACATCAACCTGTTTACATATACACATATTGATGTACAATAAAAGCTAGACTAAACATGAGTCTAAACAAAATACCAATAGGCATACATTGCCCTCAATCATAATAACCCAAATATGCAGCTACTACATCATCCTGATCCACAGTACCTACATCAACAACATCATTTGAGGGGATTATAGAGTTAACTACATTCGTCCAGGCGGATATATGAGTCCACGGTCTCACTAGTATAAGATATCACTAAGTTTTCACAATGAGCCAATCTTTTGTTTTCTATATAGTTTACAATAACAGCTACATTTGATTTATAAAATGTCTATCATAAAAACATGGCATAGCTAATAAAGTAAACACCGTAGTTATAAAATAGTTTTGAACATACTACTTAGCCATGAATATATACAAGCGCTCCATATTACGTCTGGTCACACATGCATATAAACACATTTATATATAACTTTTACACGTATGTCTTTGCTACAGAGCTGCTCCTGTATTTCGGTCAGTTTTATCACGTTCAACAGGAGTGTCATATAGGCTGGCACAGAGCTGCTCTTGTATTCTGTTCATTTTTGTCACAATCAACATGAGTGTCACATGGTTAAATCATACTTATTAAAACATCATATGCAAACTAGTGGTAGACGTATACATAAGTCCTTTTCCATTGAGAGTCTTATGCATACCAATACAATTAACATGAAATTTCATAAAACATAATACATCTACATTCTCATATCATAAACGTGCTATACATACTTTCACATTCATACATTTCATAACATAACTTTAAACTTTCATCAAGGTATCTGACCCATTTACTTTCATCAGGGTATCTGACTCCTTCGCTTTCATCAAGGTATCTGACCCCTTCACTTTCATTAGGGTATCTGACCCCTTCACTTTCATCAAGGCTTATCACCCATTCAAAAACATATCATTTTACTATCATCAGAGCATTATGCTCCTTCGAAAACATATCAGTTTACTATCGTTGGAGCATTACGCTCCTTCGAAAACATATCATTTTACTATCATCGAAGCATTACACTCCTTCGAAAACATATCATTTTACTATCATCAGGGCATGACACCCCTTCATGCAAATGCTACACTCATGCTCATGCTATAAACATTTCATTTCCTTTCTTTTATGATCATGCAACATCTTACATCATTTTATATATCATATCTCATCAAGCATTTTTCAACATAATTAAAGGTATTAAGATATCATCATAAAACATCAACACAATATACAATTGGCTCAAAGATAATATAATCTTTGAAAGCATAAAAATAGTATATATTTTCTCAGTGAGTAATTATACTCACCTTATTCCTTTTGGTGTCATAAAGTGACACCAATATAATCGCCTAGCCACAACAAGCTATAATGACACATTGCATGCAATCTTAGACACTATCTACAACTCATAACACAATTTCTAAGAGTACATAAGTGCTTAACAACTCATAAGCACTTAACCCATACTACCTAAAGCTTAATGTAACTCATAACATATGAATCTATAAGCTACAAAAGTTAATTCATGGTAATTTACTAGGGATTAACATGTTACTTTACAAAACTAACCTAAATTACAAAGTTAAAATTAAGACTCACCACCAAGGTTCGAAGCGCGATCCATAGAACTTCGATCTAACGCTTAAACTCCACAAATATGACAATCTTGAGAAAGTAGACATTGGTTTGAGAATTTACCTCAAACGATTGGTGGAAATGAAAATCTAATACCAAGGAACGCGTTGCTGGTGTTAAAAAATGCAACCCAAGCCTCAAAATGTTGTTCTCTTAATGTTTGGACTAAACCCTAGAGAAGAGGAGAGAGCTCCAGGTCATTCTAAGTTAGAAAAAGTGAGAAATTAGCTAAAAAATCACATTTCAGCTATTTATACTTGCTATACTGTTCACTACTATCCGGACTTAAAATTACAATTTGGACCACCACCATTCGGACTTAAAATTACAGTCTGGACCACCACCGTCCAGACCCTGCTGCGAATGAGGCGTACTTAATAAATAGTAACAAACTTCGTCCAAACGCTGCTGCAGACGAACTACGGATGATACAGATTTGACCCCCAAAATGATTGAATTGGAAATTTTCATAAACTACAAAGTTGTATCATTTTGAGTTAGCTTTCCAATGCCACAAATTTTGCCTCAATCAAAGTTTAGAATCAAAAGTTATAATCATTTTAATCCAGCAAGGTCAATCTGAAATTACCGATTCAAATGGAAAGTCACTAAAATAACTTTCTACTCTTGGTTATCATTTTCACTTAGTCATTTACATAATCAAGTTCATAAAGTCCTCAAATCATTACTTGAGTATAACAATATCTATTCTACCGGCGTGCCACGTCAAAAAAATGGAACCTTTCTGTGAAAGGGCGTTCAAACGGGACTCTTTATCCATTCGATTGGCCATGTCTGGTTTTGGACTACAAATTGTAGAAGTTGCAATTGCAGTCCATTTTGCTGAATTTCTCCAAGTCTCACATCCAGAAGCTCTCTTCCCTCTCATGGGCTTTTGTCAAAACTCAAAGATTATGATCTTTTGAGTGTTCTATTGTGTAATCCAACACCAACAAAGCGTTCCTCGCTGTTTGATCATCATTCTTATCGTTCATTTGAGGTTTTTTCTCAACTCATGAAAATCCTTCATGGTTAAGCTTGATTTTATGCATACAATGCTTAACCTTAGTATATTCATCTTAAGTTTCTTTATTATTGTAGAAATTGAGCGCTAGACTGAAGTTTTATAAACCGAAGCTTCGAACCATTTGGGGTAAGTGTTAAGTTTAGTTATTTCAGTGTATTAGTTGGTATATTTGTATGTTAACCCTACGTAGTGCTATGGGTTAGCTTTTTTGTCTTTAGATTGTGTTTTGGGTCCCATGCACGTTATGGGTCTCATTTGGGTTATGTACTTATAAGGTTATAAGCACTTATGAGTAAATAGGATTATGTTTTGAATTATGTGAATGTCTTATATTCACATGCAATGGTGTATTGCAGCTTTGTGAGGTTAAGAATTGTTGTTGGTGTCGTTGGGTTAAACAACATCGAGCAGAATTGTGAGTATAATTACTCACTGAGAAAAGATATTATATTTATGCTTTCAAAGATTATATTAAGTTCGAGCAAATGATATGTTATATTGATGTTTATATGATGATATCTTGATGCCTTTGATTGTGTTGAGAAATGTTTGATGAGATATATTACGTCTGGTCACACATGCATATAAACACATTTAATATATAACTTTTACACGTATGTCTTTGCTACAGAGCTGCTCCTGTATTTCGATCAGTTTTGTCACGTTCAACAGGAGTGTCATATAGGCTGCCACAGAGCTGCTCTTGTATTCTGTTCATTTTTGTCACAATCAACATGAGTGTCACATGGTTAAATCATACTTATTAAAACATCATATGCAAACTAGTGGTAGACGTATACATAAGTCCTTTTCCATTGAGAGTCTTATGCATACCAATACAATTAACATGAAATTTCATAAAACATAATACATCTACATTCTCATATCATAAACGTGCTATACATACTTTACATTCATACATTTCATAACATAACTTTAAACTTTCATCAAGGTATCTGACCCATTCACTTTCATCAGGGTATCTGACTCCTTCGCTTTCATCAAGGTATCTGACCCTTCACTTTCATTAGGGTATCTGACCCTTCACTTTATCAAGGCTAATCACCCATTCAAAAACATATCATTTTACTATCATCAGAGCATTATGCTCCTTCGAAAACATATCAGTTTACTATCGTCGGAGCATTACGCTCCTTCGAAAACATATCATTTTACTATCTCGAGCATTACACTCCTTCGAAAACATATCATTTTACTATCATCAGGGCATGACACCCCTTCATGCAAATGTACACTCATGCTCATGCTATAAACATTTCATTTCCTTTCTTTTATGATCATGCAACATTTTACATCATTTTATATATCATATCTCATCAAGCATTTTTCAACATAATTAAAGGTATTAAGATATCATCATAAAACATCAACACAATATACAATTGGCTCAAAAGATAATATAATCTTTGAAAGCATAAAAATAGTATATATTTTCTCAGTGAGTAATTATACTCACCTTATTCCTTTTGGTGTCATAAAGTGACACCAATATAATCGCCTAGCCACAACAAGCTATAATGACATATTGCATGCAATCTTAGACACTATCTACAACTCATAACACAATTTCTAAGAGTACATAAGTGCTTAACAACTCATAAGCACTTAACCCATACTACCTAAAGCTTAATGTAACTCATAACATTGAATCTATAAGCTACAAAAGTTAATTCATGGTAATTTACTAGGGATTAACATGTTACTTTACAAACTAACCTAAATTACAAAGTTAAAATTAAGACTCACCACCAAGGTTCGAAGCGCGATCCATAGAACTTCGATCTAAGGCTTAAACTCCCACAATATGACAATCTTGAGAAAGTAGACATTGGTTTGAGAATTTTACCTCAAACGATTGGTGGAAATGAAAATCTAATACCAAGGAACGCGTTGCTGGTGTTAAAAAATGCAACCCAAGCCTCAAAATGTTGTTCTCTTAAGTTTGGACTAAACCCTAGGGGAGAGGAGAGAGCTCCAGGTCATTCCAAGTAGAAAAAGTGAGAAATTAGCTAAAAAATCACATTTCAGCTATTTATACTCGCTATACTGTTCACTACTATCCGGACTTAAAATTATAATTTGGACCACCACCGTTCCGAACTTAAATTACAGTCTGGACCACCACCGTCCAAACCCTGCTGCGAATGAGGCGTACTTAACAAACAGTAACAAACTTCATCCAGACGCTGCTGCAGATGAACTACGGATGATACAGATTTGACCCAAAAATGATTGAATTGGAAATTTTCATAAACTACACAAAGTTGTATCATTTTGAGTTAGCTTTCCAATGCCACAAATTTTGCCTCAATCAAAGTTTTAGAATCAAAAGTTATGATCATTTTAATCCGCAAGGTCAATCTGAAATTACTGATTCAAATGGAAAGTCACTAAAATAACTTTCTACTCTTGGTTATCATTTTCACTTAGTCATTTACATAATCAAGTTCATAAAGTCCTCAAATCATAACTCGGTATAACAATATCTATTCTCCGGCGTGCCACGTCAAAAAAATGGAACCTTTCTGTGAAAGGGCGTTCAAACGGGACCTTATCCAATAAATAAATAATAGGCATGTCCATGGTTAATTTACAATAGCTTGATGAGGGACCTAAAGAGAAAAATATTCCGGCTCCAATAGTATCCGACTATCCCAAGTCACTATTAATTACAATTAACACCACTACATAATTGTAACTGCACTCCGAAAAATATTCTTGATTAAATCAACAAAGTTCTCTTTGACATTTACTACAAGTATGATTCTTCCATAAAGTCCTCCGTAGATGAATAAGGGCTGAGATACTGTCACACTATATTCTCTACCTCTTAATCCTTGTATACCAGATTTCTATTCTCTTATTATTCTCTCTCCTGTGAGTGTCCACCCACTAGATATAATTTGGAGTTAACCTTACCAAATGCTCTGATCAAAGACTTAGAGAATAACATTGAATAAAATTCTATCCAAATGGAGACTTCGTGTCCTTCTCACCAAAGAAGAATTTGGTTTTCCTATTGAGAAAAACTTTGCTCACGATGCTACATGTGATCACCCAAACAAAGACCATGTTGACCTCATACAGCTTAAGGGCTTAGTCTACAATGTGTCAAAGTAAAGACATTTCACATTTGAGTTTGTTTTTTTCTCAAGATTTACAATCACAAGTATAAATAGTCTGAGAGTTATATCTTTTCTAAGAACAGCATTTTAATAGTAAAGAAAACTCCCGGTCCGTTCAGTGTATACCACCCTATACACCTACACATCAACCCGAAGTATACGCTTCGCCTGATTAAGGTAAATATCACAATTGATGCGTAATAGTCTTACTTGATGGAATGTCCAATTCCATCATGACTGCGAACAAATGATTTCGGAGTACAAGGCTTATGGTCTTAAACCTTGTGTGACAAAACTTTACTCACAGTCCATATTCAATGCATTCCCTGGATCTTTCGTATGGAGATAATCATAAAG
>FXXK01001499.1:9391-23825 GCA_900184695.1 Betula pendula | reverse complement strand
GAATTGAAACAAGTGAATGCTTAGATGCCAAAGGTAAGCAACAAGACCTAGAATCCTAATTATATGATCATGTGTTCAACATTCTAAGCTCGCCAATGAAATTCAAATCATAGTTCCAGATCAACCAAATTCTTAAGAATAACAAGAATATGTAATTATTTTTTTCAAAAAAATATGGACAAAGTGTGTGTGTGTGTCTTCCATACCCCCAAACTTGAATTACACATTGTCCTCAATGTGTAGAGAAAATGGAAAGATCATACCAGGGAGATGAGAAACTGGTTGGACTAGGTATGGCTTGTAGCATACCCCCAAACTTGAATGCAAGCACACTTTTCCTGAAAAATAGATCTCTAAAAACAAAACAAAGGAAAACTAAAAACAAAATAGAACTATCAACAATCAACAGAAAATGAAACAAATAATGAAAAACAAAACAAAAAAATTTAAAGGATATGGCTTTTTAGTGCATGAAGTGGCCTCAGTACCACTAATTTCTTCTTGGGTTACCTCCCAAGTAGTGCTAAGTTTATTATCTTCAGCCAGACTGTGTGACTCTCAAGTAATGTGCTGGATAGATTGGAGGGTCACATCCTCATCTCTAAATTGAATGCCCATCTCCATATATGGCTTCACCCGGTGTCCATGCACCTTGGAAGTTTGATTCTTTTCTTTACAATAGGCCTCCACAGCTCCATGAGGATAAACTTTTGTGACATCATAAGGACCATACCACCGAGAATTTAGCTTGTTAGGAAAGAGTCTTAATTCTGAATTGTATATCAATACCTTCTGTCCGACATAAAACTCATTCTTGACAAGCAGCTTATCAGGATATTTCTTGATTTGTTCCTTGCATAACTTGGTGTTTCCATATCCATCATGCTTTAACTCCAAATCTGGTGCCCTGTCAATAAAAGGATCAAGAGTAGTATTAGTAGGCACAAGAGTCTCAAAGGGAAGTGTGTACCTTCTTAGATGAGGTGCCGAAGCCTCAAGGGAGTGCGTGGCATCAATGATGTTGATAACACGTTCACGATCCGACTCACATTCTTGCTTTGTGAGGCTCTGAGTCATGGCAACCTCCAAGGGATCAATGTTGTGTACTTGTAAAATTTCTTTAGTAGTACTTTGGACCACATCAATATTGAAACACTCATAATTATCTTGTGGTAACTTCATTGCATCAAACATTTTGAACTCGACCTTTTCCCCATTTACTTTCATGCTGATAATACCCTTTTTAACACATATGTTAGTATCAACAGTGCTCATAAAGGATCTTCCTAAAATAATGGGTAAGGATGATGGCATGGGTGATTCCTCCATATCTAGGATAACAAAATCAACAGGCACAATAAATTTATCTACCTTGACCAAGACATTTTCTAAAATACCTCTCGGTCGCTTGATGCTTCTATCGGCCAATTGCAATGTAATTGAGGTTGGTTGAAGTTCCCCCAAACTCAATTTCTGATAAACCTCATAAGGTAGTAAATTGATACCTGCCCCCAAGTCTAACAAAGCACGGTCAAAGAGTTTGTCACCAATTCTGCATGAGATAGTAAAACTACCTGGATCTTTCAGCCTAGGTGGTAACTGTCTTAACAAAACCGCACTTACCTCCCCGGTTAATGCAACTTGCTCATGCTCCTGAAACTTTCTCTTGTTAGTACAACAATCCTTTAAGAACTTGGCATAAGATGGAATCTGTTTAATTGCATCAAGTAAAGGAATATTGATTTCAACTTTCTTTAATGTTTCAAAAACATCTCGCAATTGTTTTTCTTTCTTGGGATTCACTAACCTTTGAGGGAAGGGTGGCAATGTCACATACTCCCTTTCAATTTCCTTTTTGGAGGTTGTGGCTTTTGTTGGAGGTGCTTCTATTTCCTTTTCTGTTCCCACCATGTTATCAATGACCTTACCACTCCTGAGAGATGTCACAGCATTGACCTACTCATGTCCTCTTAAATTGGGTATTGTTTGGGATGGGAATTCGCCCCTCTTTCTCTCGCTCATCTCCTTAGCCATCTGTCCCACTTGTGTTTCCAATCTCTGAATGGCCTGGCTGGTGGTTGCTTCTAGTCTTTGAATAGACAAACTATTCTGAGCATTAGTTTGTTGCTGTGCAGTTATGAACTGGAGTATGGCCCCTTCAAGATCATTATTTTTCTGCTCCGGATTGGGTTGCATCACTTGTGGTGGAGCCTGATAATTATTCCCCTGCTGGAAATTTCTTTGCTGCCCTTGTGGATTATGCACATTCTGATTATTACTCCATGAGAAATTGGGGTGGTTTCGCCACCCTGCATTGTATGTGTTGGAGAATGGGTTGTTCTTTGGAGGATAATTATTCTGACCCACATAATTTGCTTGCTCCTGATCTATGAATGAAGACATCGGACAAGTCTCAGTGGTATGGTTAGAATGCGAACATATGGCACATACCTCAACTTGTGCAATTTGCTGAATGAGAGAGATGTTCTGAGAAGTCATGGCTTTCACTAGCATGTCCAATTTCCTCTCAATGGTCGCCATCTGATTCTGAACTTCATTGTTAATATTGACTTCATACACGCCCTTTCCTTTGAGTCTTTGCCTCCCTCGGGATGAGAATTGTTAGGAGTTCTCGCTCAAAGTCTCAAAAAATTCTATGGCTTCTTCACTACTTTTCTCCATTAGCACGCCTCCACATGCTGACTCTACAAGACTTTTGTTAGTGTCATTTAAACCTTCATAGAATGCTTGTACCCTGGATCACTGCGTTGGACGAATAAGTTGTGATGTGGGCATTTGAGAAGTAACTCATTGAAGTGCTCCCATGCCTCGAAGAAAAGGTCTCCATCTTTTTGTTGGAATGTCTGAATCTCCCTCCTCAATTGTCTTGTCCTTTGGGCTGGGAAGAATTTCTTAAGAAACTTTGTTGCCAACTCCTCCCAAGTGTGAATAGATCCTGCAGCCAAAGAGTTTAACCAAAGTTTAGCATTATCCTTTAAAGAAAAAGGAAAGAGAATTAACCTGTTATGCTCTGGAGTTAAGCCATGAATGTTTTGCGTCTTGCAAAGATCAAAGAAATCTCTTATATGCAAGTATGGATCCTCGAAAGGTGTGCCTCTAAAATGTGGCAGCATGTTGAGTAAATGAAGAGATAAATTGAAGTTGCCTTGTGCATTTAGCTGATAGGCGATGCATGATGGTTGATTGAGGTTTTGTAGAATGAAAGAACTTTTCATTGGCCTTCTTGCCCGTGGATTTTCTATGATTTCTTCGGCCATCTCTGCAGAAATAGATCAGAATAGAAACTGAAACAAAAGTCAGAATTTTTTTCTTTTTTTTTTTTTTTATGAAAATAAACAAAAATAACTAAACTAAAAGGAAAAACTTTTAAAAACACAATTTAACACAATCCCCGGCAACGGCGCCAAAAACTTGTTGTACAAATATCTACCTAAATAAATAGGAGAATAAATGCACGTTTTACTCGCAAGTGCACAAGATCAAAACGATAGTATAGATGGCAAATACGAGATCATTCCCACGAGGATTGGTAAACTATGTTTAAAAAGAAATTCCTAAGAAGATATTGTGAATGGAACGATATTAAAGATTGAATTGAAATAATAAGAATAAAGGGCTAGGGCTTCGATATCCACCGCTAATCATACTCAAATAAGGTAAACAATATGCACAATGCTACATTCATGTCAAGATACTCAATGTTTGCCAGCCTAAGGGCATGGGTGTATACTCCAAAAGCTATTGATCTCCCTAAACAATGAAATTAGGCATGGGTGTATACTCTAACTCTTTTCTTTCTTGAGGGATTTAGCATGGGTGTATACTAAGTTGTTCCTCAAGAAAACATAAATCTATGGAGATCGACAAACACACTAAGACTTAGAACATGGTGTATATTCCGGTCTTTCATGTTGATTACCCCAAGAACCCGCAATTGGTTATTTTATCACTCTACTAGGCCTAGGACTCGGTCATCCAAATTGACCTAGATAACAATCTACACATGTTATATGCATAAGATGATCAAACCCATACATAACACATATGAAGAACGAACAAAAACCCGAGATAAATCAATTAAGCATCAAAACAAGAATTGTAGCAAGACAAATTGAAACCTTAAAGAGACATGATTAGGGCTTCAATCGAGCCCTAACTAAAGTATTAGCTACACATAATTTGGATGAAAATCATCCCCATAAGAAAATAACAAAGAAGAAATAAAGAACTGAGAAAAACCCTTCTTTGAAACCTTTGATTCTTCTCCTCAAGCTTGTGTGTTTTTTTTAGAGGACNGAAACCTTAAAGAGACATGATTAGGGCTTCAATCGAGCCCTAACTAAAGTATTAGCTACACATAATTTGGATGAAAATCATCCCCATAAGAAAATAACAAAGAAGAAATAAAGAACTGAGAAAAACCCTTCTTTGAAACCTTTGATTCTTCTCCTCAAGCTTGTGTGTTTTTTTTAGAGGACTTAGGGGAGTATTTATAGAGTTTAGGAACAACCCTAATCAATTTCGTACACCTTAGGAAGTCCAAAATCGAGTTGGAGTAGGTTTAGGATCTTTCCAAATTGAGTTTTGCCGACTTTACTGTTCAACGCGCAAGATGGCTCAAGCCAAGTGATGACTCTAGCCAAATATGGATATGGCTCTAGCCAAGTGATGGCTCTAGCCAAATATCAATATGGCTCTAGCCAAATTCTTCAGCTTTTCTCCAACATCTCTTCTGAGCCCGGAACTTGATGGAATTAAGTGATTTTCTTCCAAAACCTACAAAATAAGGGAAAAACACAAAAACAACACAAAACATCATATTATAATGAAACTAAGAGATTAACATATGTGAATTAAGGGGCTTGAATGTGTAACATTCAGCACTTATCACATATGAGTTTGAATGTGACAAAATATATGTATATGTTTATAGCTGGATTGAATATGATGACTTCATGTGTTCCTAACTTAGATATATCTATATGTATGTTGTGACGACCCGACTTCATAACGCATAAATTTTTTTTTTTTTGAAATGAAACCGCATCATCAAAAATGGCGTACATGCGTACAAGCCATCATTATCTCATAATATGAGCATCTCACATCAGAGTAATCATAACATTGCAGCGGAAACTAAATAACTAACATTGTGAGAGTAATATAACATAAGGAGCTGACATAAACTATATATAACAGTTTTACATTCTAAGTGTTATACATCAACAGAAGGGCTATCAAAAATGCCACATACGGCATAGCCAAAATACATCGATCAATTTTACACATATATAACATCACGATGTAAAACAAAAGCTAAACTACCATAGTCTATACAAAATGCATCCGGCGTACACCGCCATCAATCATAACCCAAATACGCAACCACTGGATCTTTATCAAGATGCTCAGTACCTGCAACATCAACATCATCTAAGGCGATCATAGAGTTAACCACATTCGCCCAGGCGGATATATGAGTCAACGGTCTCAGTGGTATAAGAAATCACTAAGTTTTCACAATGAACCAATCTTTCGTTTTCTACTTAGTTTACACTAACAATTACATTGGGTTTATAAAATATCTTTCAATAAATCATGGCGTAGCTGATGAAGTAAACACCATAGTTAAGAAATCATTTGAAACATAACACTTTTGGCATAATTAAGTCATATTCATAAAATCATCATATGCAACCAGATGTAGACATATACATATGTTCTTTTCCATTGAGACTCTTATGCATACCAATACATCTAGCATGAAATTTCATAAAATATAATACATATACATTCTCAAAATCATAAACTTGTCATGCATGCTTCTACATTCATACATTTCATAATATAACTTTAAACTTTCATAAGGGCATAGGCCCCTTTGCTTTTATAAGGGCATAGACCCCTTTGCTTTTATAAGGGCATATCCCCTTTTATTTTCATGAGGACATATCCCCTTTCATTTTCATAAGAGCATATCATCTTTCATTTTTATCAGGGCATATCCCCTGTCACTTTTATAAGGACATATCCCCTTTCATTTTCATAAGAGCATATCCTCTTTCATTTTCATAAAGGTATATCCCCTTTTCATTTTCATAAGGGCATATCCCCTTTCATTTTCATAAGGGCATATCCTCTTTTCATTTTCATAAGGGCATATCCCCTTTCATTTTCATAAGAGCATATCCTCTTTCATTTTTATCAGGGCATGTCCCCTGTCACTTTTATAAGGGCATATCCCCTTTTATTTTCACAAGAGCATATCCTCTTTCATTTTCATCAGGACATATTCCCTGTCACTTTTATAAGGCATATCTCTTTTAATTTTATAACAGCATTACATTCCTTCAAAAACATATCATTTTACTATCATCACATGCTCATGCTATAAAACATCTCATTTCTTTCTTTCATGATCATGCATCATTTAACATCATTTCATAAATCATATCTCATCAAGCATTTCTCAACATACTTAAAGGTATCAAGATATCATTATAAAAACATCAACATAACATACAATTGGCTCGAACTTAATATAATCTTTGAAAGCATAAAAATAGTATCTTTTCTCAGTAAGTAATTATACTCACCTTAAGAGACCGCGAAGAGTTTCGCAACAAGACACTCAAGCTTGCTTACTCATCGGAATGCTTCTACAACCCAATTATTTTACACTATACATTGGAGGACTAGCTTTAGCCATAATCCTCCAATCTCATGCTATATGCCTGCAATTAATCACAACATTAGACTTGCTAAACTATCGAACCCTAAACTTTAAATCTACCAAAATACATCTAAAACAAAAGCCCAGTCTCACGGCTAAACACCCTCAAAACTCATTCTCTATTCCAACCAAAACACACCACAACTATTCAGCCATGGCAGAAAATTCCCTAAGGAAAACCAGCAAGTAACTCTCTCACAAAAATCCATTCAACCAATGCATGAAATTTCCCAAATCAAACAACCATTAACACAAACTAAACCCTAAAGTCCAGCCATCATCCAGCCTTCAAAACAGTCTAGAAATCCATCATTCAAGTCACCAAAAATAGTATCAATTAGGCCATCAAAACAGTCCATGAATCCATCATTAAAACAGCAACAAAACAGCCAACAAAACACACCTACACCCCACGGCTACTCTTCAAAAAAATTAGCACCAAATTAGTCCAATGTTATCATAAAACCAGCCACTCTATCATCTAATAAAACAACCCAACCAAATACAAGTTAATTCCAAAATCAGCAAACCAACCAACCATCATACAGCCCAAAAATCTAGTCACCAACACAAACTGAAATACCACCATTTAAGCCATCAAAACATCCAATGATCAACTATTTAACTTACCAAAACAGAGCAAAATAACCCCCAAAACAGTACACACACACACATTCGGTTAACTCACTAGCAAGCCTAAAATTTCTGGCAACCAATGACCCATTCAGCCATGCATGCATTTCCCCCAAATCATTCCATCATCCACATGAATTAAGCTATCAAAATTCACCCAAACCTTCAAGTTTGACATGCACGGCCCAAAGGAAAACAAAACTTTCCCAACTAACTCCATTTTTGGACCCAAGGAAAAACCAAGCCATTTGTGATTCACAAGTGCTAAAAATCAGTGGGTATAATGAAAAACAAGAGGAAAGGTTAGGTACTATACCATTCTAGAAAACCCATGGCTGAAAATCCACTTTAACTCTTCCTTGGACAGCAACTAGGACTCACGGCCATCAGCTACCATCACAGAATTTCAGCTCTCTCTCACGTCCAACTCTCTCTCACAGCCAGCTCTCACTCTTCCACATACACGGCTAGGATTGCTGGAAATCAGGATGTTGTTATTAATTAACATTGTTACTACACCATTACTATACTTACCTTATTGATTAATATTATTTATATACGTTATTAATTCGAATTGTTCAAGGGTTTTTATTAACTAACGCCTTAATTATTTTCTTGGGTACAACATATGTGGTCCATGACTTAAGAGATTGGAAGACATATATATTTGTATAGCTGAGATGTACTATGTATAAAAATTATGTATTAAATAAGTTTATATGTATGTATATTCAAGCGTATTTTGGAGCACATGCATACATTCATAGCTAAATAGTATATTTCAAAGAGATTTCATGACTATTATGTTTACTTCATCAGCTATGCCGTGTTTTGTTAAAAGANATTGTTCAAGGGTTTTTATTAACTAACGCCTTAATTATTTTCTTGGGTACAACATATGTGGTCCATGACTTAAGAGATTGGAAGACATATATATTTGTATAGCTGAGATGTACTATGTATAAAAATTATGTATTAAATAAGTTTATATGTATGTATATTCAAGCGTATTTTGGAGCACATGCATACATTCATAGCTAAATAGTATATTTCAAAGAGATTTCATGACTATTATGTTTACTTCATCAGCTATGCCGTGTTTTGTTAAAAGAGACTTTTCTAAACTAAAACTAGTTGTTATTATAAACTCACGTAGAAAGTGAAAGGTCAGCTCAATGTGAAAACTTAGTGATTATTATACTTGCTGAGCTTGTAGACTCATATTTCCGTCTGGGCAAACGTGGCAACTTCATCATCGCTTAGATGATGTTGTTGATGCAGGTATAGAGTTCTTGGATGTGTTGGGGATTATGCCCTACATCCCAATTTGTAATACATTGACATTATAATTTGTTAATTAAATATTTTGTTACATATAGCATATAATCTTTGCATGATCTTTATTAATTTATTCTCATAGAAAGAGCCCGAATAATATATTGAATTTGGACTATGGGTGTGGGCAATGGTTTTTGTCACACAAGGTCTTAGTCCATAACCCTTGTATTCTAGAATGTTTGTAGTTCGCAGTCAACAATGGAATTGGGCATTCCATTGGCTAAGACTGTTACACATTAGCTTAAGTGATTTACCTTAATCAGGAGAAGATGATTCTTCGGGTTGATGTAGTATGTGTATAGGGTAGTATACATTGCATCAACTGAGAGTTGTCTTTTCATAAAAATATTGTCATTGGGAAAAGACATATAACTTTCAGACTACTTTTAAATAATTATTCCAAATCCTAAGAAAAAGTGGACTCAGATGTCGAGTGAAGATCACTTTGATGCATTAAAGAGTGAGACCTTAAATGTGATCAACAACCTCTATGCATTGGGTGATCCCATGTAATATTGTGAGGGAAGCTTTGCTCAATTGGGAATCCAAGTCCTTTTAGGTAATTTAAAAGGATATGAAATTTCTCCTTGAATAGGATTTCAAAGGTAATTATTCTCAGTCTTTAATCAAAGCATTTTAGTAAGGAGATTCCAAAATATATTTATAACTTGTGATAGGAATATTCACAGTTGGAGAATAATAAAGGGTAAATCTAGGAATCAAGGATCAAGAGGTAGAGAATTTAGTGTGACAGTATCACAATCCTAATTCTGCTACGGAATATTTCATGGAGGAATAATACTCAACCATAAGTAAGTCAAAAGAAACTTTGTTGATTTTTAATCAAGAATAAATTCTGGAGCGCAATTACAATTGTTTAGTGGAGTCAATTGTAATTAAATGGCAACAGGGATTGTCGATGACTATTTGAGCCAGATTTATTTTTCCTTTCAGGTCCTTCACCAAATTATTGTAAATTAACCATGGACATGCTTTTATTTATTTATTCGGCAAGTTATTTTAATTTATTAAAACATAGGGTTATTATTTAAGCAAATTGTTTTAATTTATTAAAATTTGGGCCAAATGAAAACTGTACAGAGAGGTAAGTGGGAGGCTGGGCTTGGGATAAAACCCAAGCCCATACAAGTATAGTTGACGCATGGGCTAGGGTTTTCAACCCTAGCCTTATGCATCATCTTCTAGACGAGTGGATGTAACGACCCAGAGAAAAGCGTTAGCTACATCTGCGCTATCACTTCAAAAGGACTAGTCAATTTTGAAGTTTTTCCTAGAATCACTTATAAAGCGCAGTTTCACCTAGTAACTAGGTAATGTGGGACTTAGTACTCATGACTTTCTTAAAGTTTTGTTTTCCTTGGGCCGTGCTGTCACAACTTTGGAGGTTTGGGTAATTTTGATAGCTTAATTCATGTGGATGGATGGAAGCTATTTGGGGAAATGCATCAGGCTAATGGGTCCATTGAGTTGACCAGAAATTTTAGGCTTGCTAGGAGTAACCGAATGTGTGTGTCTGTACTGTTTTGGGGTGATTTTGCTCCTGTTTTTGGTAATTAAATAGTTGATCATTGGATGTTTTGATGCTTTAAATGGTGGTTATTTCAGTTTGTGTTTGTGACTAGATTTTGGCTGTAATATGTTTGGTGGTTGCTGATTTGGAATTAACTTTTATTTGGTTGGGTGTTTATTAGTATGATAGAGTGGCTGGTTTTATTGATACACATTGGACTAATTTGTGTGATTTTTTGAAGAGTAGCCGTGGGTGTGTTGTTCTTGTTTTGTCTGTTTGTTGACGTTTAATGACTGGATTCCATGACTGTTTTTGATGGCCTAATTGATATATTTTTTGTGGACTTGAATGATGGATTCTATACTGTTTTGAGCTAGATGATGGTGGACTTTAGGGTTTAGTTTGTTAATGGTTTTTGATTGGGAAAATTTCATGCCATTGTTGGAATGGATTTTTGTGAGAGAGTTACTTGCTGTTTTCCTTAGGGGAATTTCTGCCATGGCTGAATAGTTGTGGTGTGTTTGGTTGGAATAGAGAATGAGTTTTTGAGGTGTTTAGCCGTGAGACTGGCTTTTTTTTGAGATGTATTTTGGTAGATTTAAAGTTTGGGTTCGATAGTTTAGCAAAGTCTAATTGTGATTAAATTGCAGGCATATTAGCATCGATGATTGGAGGATATGGGCTAAAGCTAGTCCTCCAATGTATAGGTGTAACAATATTGGGTGTAGAAGCATTCCGGAGAGTAAGCAGCTTGATGGTCTTGTTTGCGAAACTCTTCCGGTCATCTTAAGATATAATACTACTGAGAAAAAGTACTATTTATAGCTATTCCAAGATTAATATAATTCCGAGCCAATTGTATTTTATGTTGATGTTTTTTAATGATATCTGATACCTTAAGTATGTTGAGAAATGAGAGATATATTTACATAAAATGAAAGATGAGATATGATTTATGCAGATGAAAATGAGCATGATCATGAAGAAAAATGAATTAAATGATCTGGATGAAGTAATGATAGTTGAAAATGTAATGGCGTTTATAAAAAAAAGAGATATGCCTTAATAAAAGGACAGGGAAGATGTCCTGATGAAAATGAAAGGAGGATATGCTCTTGTGAAAAAAAAAGTTATGCCCTTATAAAAGTGACAGGGGACATGCCCTGATAAAAATGAAAGAGGATTCATGCTCTAATGAAATGAAAGGGGATTGCCCTATGAAAAGAAAGAGGATATGCCCTTAATGAATAATGAAAGGGGAATATGCCTTAGAACAATGAAAAGGGGATATACCTTTATGAAAAATAAAAGGATATGCTCCTTATGAAAATGAAAGGGATTGTCCTATAAAAGTGACCAGGGATATGCCCTGATAAAATGAAAGATGATACTGCTCTTATGAAAATGAAAGGGGATATGTCCTCATGAAAATAAAGGGATATGCCCTTATAAAAGGGCAAAAGGGTCTATCCCTTATAAAAGCAAGGGCCTATGCCTTATGAAAGTTTAAAGTTATATTATGAAATGTATGAATGTTAGAAGCATGCATGACAAGTTTTATGATTTGATAATGATAATACGTTTTTATTTATGAATTTTTCATGCCTAGATGTAATGGTATGCATGGAAGACTAAAACACAAAAAGATAGAGATATGAATGTACATCGTATATGATGTTTTATGAATACTGACTTAATTATGCCAAAAAAAAATAGTGTTATATTTCAAATGATCTTAACTATTGGTAGTTTACTTCATCAAGCTACGCTATGAATTATTGAAAGATATTTTATAACCCAATGTAATTGTTAGTTAACTAGAGAAAACGAAGATTGGAATCACTGTGAAAACATAAGTGATTTCCTATACCAACTGAGACCGTTGACTCCATAATAATCGCACTGGGCGGAATGTGGTTAACTTCATGGATCGCCAATTAGATAATATGATTAGAAGTACGGTTCTTGATAAAGTCCAGTGGTTGCCGTATTTCGGGTTATGATTGATTGGGGTGTACGCCGGATGCATTTTTGTATAGACTATGGTAGATATAGCTTTGGTTTTACATCAGTGATGTTATAATATTTGTAAAATTTCATGATGTTTTTGCTATCCGTCATGTGTGCATTTTTGGATAAGCCCTTCTCTGTTGGATATATAACACTTAGAATGTAAGAACTTTATATATGTTTATGTCAGGCTCCTTATGTTATAACTACACATCACAATGTAGTTATTTAGTTCCGGCTGCCATGTTATATGAATACTCCTGATGTGAGATGTCATATAATGAGATAATAATGGCTGTGACGCATGTACCCATTTTGATGAAGCGGATTCATTTCAAAAAAAAAAAAATTATATGCGTATTGAAGTCGGGTCGTCACAAACAACAATAGATATATCTAATTAGGAACACATGAGATGTCATCATATTCAATCCGCTATAAACATTACATAATTTTGTCACATTCAAACTCATCATGTCGATAAGGCTGGCTAAAATTTAAACTTGATATGAATGCTCATGTTATAAGTTATTGATGAATGTTAATGTATATTATTGTAACACCTGGTTCAAATAAATATATATATATATTATGTGTGTGTGTGTGTGTTGTGTTGCTTTGAGTAGGCTCGCCCACACTGTGTTGGCTTCTTCAACCCTCCAATCGACCCACACGATGATGCTCTTGGAGTACCTTCTCCAGTGACTGCGTAGTATCACACCAAGCCCTTAGAACATTACTCTTACAAACTCTCCTAGGAAAGAAAGCAGGTCTTTAAATAAACAATTGTTGATATGCAGCGACAGAGTCCAGACAAGATAAGTGAGTGTCCGGATGCAACTAGGTTCATAACCCTAAACACCTAGCCTATTCGAAACAAGTGGTCGTCCCGTCCAAACATTCCTCTTCAAGATCTACGATTTCCGCAATGTCGTCCTGACAACCTGCAAATAAGATGTTTCTTGAACCCCATCCATCCGGACATGTATTATGTCCGTCAAGACACCAATGAACCCGAGAAGGTCTGTTTCCTCAGCCATCCGAACTCCTCTGGTATCATGTACTTTTTGGAAGGGCCTTTGCATAAGGCTATTTGATAAGTGCTAAATGTTACACATTCAAGCTCCTTAATTCACATATGTTAATCTCTTAGTTTCAGGGGCGTAGCTAGCCTTTTAGGTTTGGGGGGGCCAAAGTGAAAAAAAAATTAAAATAAAATAAAATTTGAGATCAAAAATGAAATTTTAAGAGTATATTTTAAAAAAATAAAAAACTTTGGAGGTAAAATTGAAAAAAAAAAGACATTTTGAGGGGTCAAAATTAAATTTTTAAGGTTATATTATAAAAATTTGTGAGGCAAAATTGAAAAAAAAAAAAAAAACAAACAAACAAACAAAAACATTTCAGGAGTCAAAATGAAATTTTTAAGGATTTATTTTAAAAAAAATTAAAAAAAAAATTCAGAAAAATTAAAAAATTTTGGGGGTGCCACAGGCCCCCCAAGGGGCCATGTGGCTCCGCCCTTGGTTTCATTATAATATGATGTTTTGTATTATTTTTGTGTTTTCCCTTATTTTGTAGGTTTTGGAAGAAAAGAAGTCAATTTCATCAACTCGAGCTTAAAACACATGAAATGTGCAAAGCTGTTGAGCATTTAACCTTTGTGAACTATTTTGGCCATAACTTTTAGCTCAAAACTCGAATTAAGGCAAGATTAAGTGCGTTGGAAAGAGGACTCAGAGAGGAACAAATCATTCAGCTAAAGTTTTTGCATTTAAGGTGTGCTTGTGCGCCCAAAATGGAGATCAAGCGCCAGCTGTAATCGATCCCCACTTTTTGGCGCTCGATCCCCATTTTCTGACACTCGATCCCCATCGTGCACTGAAAAATTATGAAGTCGGCAGAATTGATATGGAAAGATGGTAATACGACCCCAACTCGATCTTGGACTTCCTAGGGTGCACAAAATTGATTAGGGTTGTTCCTAAACTCTATAAATACTTCCCTAAGTCTTCCAAAACAAACACACAAGCTTTGGGAGAGGAATCGAAGGCTAGATAGAGAGCGGTTTTGGTTTTTCTTTCTTCCTTTCTTTATTTTTTGTATGTATATAGTTTAGTCCGAATTTAGTTATTTTTAATACTTTAGTTAGGGCTCGATTGAAGCCC
>FXXK01001498.1:113061-126852 GCA_900184695.1 Betula pendula | reverse complement strand
AAAAAGAGAGAGAATGCGTGGTGGGTCCACAAACCGATTTTAACTTTAAACCTTATTGGAAACGAAAATGTTTTCCTAACATTTCAAAAATTATTTTTTTAACATTTTTATCATATATGGCAAGCCTATATTTATTGGATATTTTATTTATAAAGAAAGCATCTCATTGGGAAATTGCTTGAATCCGATATGCTATAAAAGCTAACTTGCTTGCTGTGCAAGTTAATGCACACGCAGTTGTAGGTAAGTTAAGGAATTGACAATAAGAGATAGAGGGAAAAAATAATAAAATTGAGAGAACTCTGAAAGGATAACGATGCTGGCAAAAGGAGTCAACTGCGGGAGAAGTATGCCATTTCCCCTAATAGGATGATGGGAACCGTTTGGCTTTACTGTAAAAAAGAGACGGAAGTAAATCTGGATGTCCATTCAAAAAATTAATTCAGCATATTTTTTATATTTACAGTGCCTAAACCAATTGTTGGACAAAGATCTTGATCTTCATTCAAGTGAAATGAAGAGTATTTATTTCATAGTTAAGATTAGATTTATAGATATTTAAAAGTGTATATATATGTTGTTAATGATGAACACTTTCTTATGTTATTTAAATTTTTAAATATCGTGATACCATATATCTTACTATAATACATAAAATAAAATTTAATCGTAAAATAGTTTATCTCTATCTTACTTGGAGATGAAAGGAATCTCAATCTAGGAAGTTGGGCGTTGTATATATATGTATATATATATTACTATATATAAAAAGAGAAGGTATCATGGGTTGCATCAATGATAAATTATGTTAACCAAGCAGACAGGGCAGAACCAGATATTGTGGTGAGGAGGACGAACTTAATATAAATACATAAAGTATAAAGATTATATATCTCTCTTTATATTTTTTTTTTTTTTTTTTTTTGTGCGTATTTATGTAATATAAAAACAGAAAAGTCTTAAATTTAATTTATATTAATCGTAAATCATTACTGAATACAAAAGTTACATGTCTTAAAATTATCTCAAAATAGATCAAGAAAACTTTCTTATTTCGAACCCACAAGTTTCTTACTTTGCTTAGACATTATACAAAAAAAAATCTAAAAAAAAAAATTAGCTTCCCTTCAAATTATGCCTCAATGACGGTCCTTAATGGAATAAAATTCATCAATTATCATCTTTGAGTGAAAGTCTTACAATTTCTTTCTCAATATAAACTACCAAATGGTCTACAAGAAACTCATCTTCCATTCTAGTTCGTAATCTAGTTTTTACAAGTTTCATGGCAGAAAAAACTCGTTCTGTAGTCACAGTAGAAACAGGGAGAGTCAACACTAGACGAATCAACCTATCAATCAAAGGATAAATCTTTGATTTTCCTAAAACTACTAATCCTCTACATAATTCAGATAATGTAGACATATTTTGAAAATCTGAATGATTTGGTATATCAAGCTCATAATGCTGCAATTGAAATCTCAGACAAAGTTTTTCTTGCTCTGTGAAATCTTGAAGATAAAACTTCTCAACTAAGTTGCATATATCATCAATTTTAAATGATTTGTATGCATCTTTAGGGCTTAAAGCGACACTCAGAATCAGGAGTTCCACAGCTTGCTCACTAAATTTATTTTTGAGTTCTTGCAATTGGAAGTCTATTGCAGCAGTAAATATATCGACTCTAAAATGATGCTCAACTGTTGTCGAAGACTCTTTATCTTGATGACGAGATCTACCTTGAGCTCCAATGTAATGAGCATTCATATCAAGAATATCAATTTCATGTTGTTCACAAAATAATTTAACAGTAGCTAGCAAAGGCTCCCAACCATTTTCTCTTCTTTTTTGAATGAGTGATTGTGTAGTCGAAACTTGACTCATGGCATTTAAAATGTCTATGGATTTTTGTTGCAAAGTTTGGGAAAGCATATTAGTGATTCCCATGATTTCTTTCATTAAATGCAAGATTAAAATAAATTCAAATGATGTTAATACCATGTAAGCCGCTTCAGCATCACCAGGTTGAGAATAATTAGCTTCTTCCTTTGAGATAGTGTTGATAACTGAGCAAGTTGCATCAAACATTCTTATCAAGCTACAAACAGAGTGAAAATGGGATGACCATCGAGTGTCTCTAGCCCATTGCAAAGTACCAATTTGATTTGCCCCTCTTCCAGTCTCAATTTCATTAGAAGCTATCAAGCTTTCAATTTCAGCAGCTTGAGCAGATTGCAATTCATCATGCCGTTTAGAAGAGCCACCAACAATATTGACAATAGAAGCCAAATGAATAAAAAACTGATGAATATGTTTGGCTTCTCTAGATGCTGCAACTAAAGCTAATTGTAACTTATGAACCAAGCAATGAACATAATATGCATAAGGACAATCCCTTAAAAATAAAGCTTGTAACCCATTCCATTCACCATACATATTACTACCTCCATCATATCCCTGATCTCGAATATTCTTGATTTGGAGGTTGTAACGAGAAAGAACTGAACATATCTCATTTTTTCAAAGTTGATGCAGTAGTATCTTTGACATGAATAATATGAAAGAATCGCTCCCTAATAAAACCATCTTTATCAACGAACTTCAAAATAATAGCCATTTGCTCCCTTTTTGACTCATCCCGAGCTTCATCATTGAGAATGCAAAATTTGGCATCCCCAATTTCTTCGCGAATCGCATCCCGCACTTTATTTGCAATGATATGCAAAATTTCTTTTTGAATTTTGGATGATGTAAATTTGGCATTCTGTGGAGCATTTTCTAAGACGACTCCAGAAACATTATCATTATAAGTTGGTAGGAGTTTTACCAATTCAATGAAGTTACCTTGATTTTTTGAGTCAGAGCTTTCATCATGACCTTTAAAGGCACATGCTTAGAATGCTATCCATTGAACACTATCAATTGAGGGTTTGAGCCGCAACCGATTATTCTCCATTTCTTGTGATGTTTGTTTTTCAACTAATTTGTCAATATGTCGTGACTGTTTCATTAGATCCTCACAACATTTCTCGGCAATTTTATATGTTGAATTTGGATCTTTCCCCACATGTGCCATTAAAGAACTATTGATGTTGTCGCTCGCCTTTTTACAATTGTCAAAACCTTTCACTGTAAATGCATTTGATCCTGGACGACCTGTTGATTTCTTAGCAAAAACATAGCATGGAAGACAAAATATGGCATCCTTTGAAGGTGAGTACTCCAACCAATTTGAGTATGTCTTGAACCAAAAAGCTTGAAATCGGCGACGATTATTACCCGTTCTTGAAAATAGATATTTTGAAAGATTCGATTGATATGGACCGGCTTTAATGTAAGCATGTCGGATTTCATCTTGTGAATTAACCGAAAATTTTCATATTTGCGGACGTAATCCTGGATCACATTCCAAAGAGGTAGCATCCATTTCTTCAGGTTGAATTCTTGGACATTTGGATGGACGCTCATCAGTCACTGAAACATTGAGATATATTGCTAAAGATCTATCTAAAGGTGTATCAGTATTATTATTAACCTTTGACTGACTCGCATCTTTTTTCTTAAAGAATGAATCAAGCGTTTTTTGCTTGCCCATATTTCTCTTAACTTTAAGAGAAATTTATGGATTAAGAATTAACCTGAAAAATATCTAAAAATATAAAAATTTTGTTAGAATTTCATTATAGATCTTATTACCCAAATGAAAGAATGTCAAATAAAAATGAATTCAAACCCATCAAATTAAGCAACAAAATCCAACAAAAGTGTATATATAACTTCATAAGTTATAGGCAATGTGTCATTTCCTTTTTTTTTTTTTTTTTTCAGTTTTAGTGACAAAAACATTAGACTTAAATTTTTCGTCGTCAAATCTGTGAATTGCAGTAGAGATTTTGCGACGACTTGATGATGAAACTTTGATTACTCAGATTTTTAGCCACAACATGGAGACTTTTAGTAAAAACATATGTTGCTAGAAGTTTTATTTTTTGTGATTTAGAAGTTTTATTTGTTGCTGTGCGTTCACATTTCATTTGATTAAGATATGACAATTGTGATTAACTTCTATAAAGTAAGACTGTAAGAAGCTACTAGTACTAGCCAAATTTCATCTTGGGCCACGTTGCAACTTGCAATGGACTGGACACAACAATGAAAGCTAAAAAAAAAAAAAATCATATAATTATTCTACATCAAAATAGTCCTTCATTTAAAATTTTAATATCAAATTCTCATGGCATCACAAAACACACAAATATAATTCATAAAGATAAGCTATTAGTAAATAAATTAATACGATCTATAGGGCTAAAAAAAATGGTACCTTTGAAGTATAAGCATAGATTCTTTCTCCTAACAAGATCTCCCGAACCCTTCAACAGCAACAATACTCAAAAGTCAAAACAATGCTGCAACTTGCAAGCCTGCAATATAAATGAATCAAATTGTACATTAGTATTTAGTACTCTAAAGTCTGAACAAAGATAAGCTAGCAATAACACATAATAATATTAAGGATATATATATATATATAATATATATACTATATATTTAGAGAAAGAATTGAATTGTAACCAGTTTATCATGAATCCCCAACTGAGCTCAAGTGATAACTTTCAAATTAAAAGTTCTTCCACCTTCCAAGCCAGTTCACTGTAATGCATACTTCATAATATGATACAATTATCTTCGGAAAGTAATAATATCGTTTGAAAAGAATGGTTATTTGAGATATAAAATAGTATAAAGAAAGGAGGTTATTGTCACTGTGCATATGAAACTAAAGGACATGCCTTGCAACCTTGCTAAATAACTTTTTCTGTTGGAATTTGGATAGTCAATCAAGTGAGACTGCAGATGACTGTTGATAGACTATAGCCTATAGGTATGGGCGACTTGGCGCAGAATTCCAAGGGTCGTGCAGGCTGGCCCTTGGGTGAAGACAAAACTAAGAGGAACAAAAAAAAAATGGAGGGACAAATTTTAAAAAAGCATATATTTAAGGCAAATTTTTAAAGCTTTTGGAGGGACGAATGTCCCCCCAATGCTTAAAGCAGGTCCGCCCCTGCAAGCAGACACGGACTTAGAAGGGACCGGCATATATAGGCCATGGCCTCTCCCCAAGTTTTGATAGTTCTCTATAAATATATTTTAGTATATGCCTTTGGGCAAAAAAAATTTAATTTGGCCCATAGCCCCTTAAAAATTAGTTCAAAAAATTAAGTACACAAACAAACGTGGTCCCATATGGCCTAGAAAAAAAAATGGTCCTATATGAATTTGGTCTAAATTTACACCAGAATTGATAATATTTGTCAACTAAACAAGTTTTATTTGCAAAACTTTACCGATCATAAAAAAGAATAATTAAAAATAGAATTTTAACATTATGAGCATAATATTGTTCGGCATTTATATGTTTAGGGATTGTCAAATATTTCTTAATTGTGCTAATGATTGGTAAGTACCATAAGATTAATTGTCTAGCAACTTATTTATCGACATGTTGTAGTTGTGCTTACTTTTTCCCTTTTTATCGTAACTACATAACGAACATTTTTCAACTATGAATATTGTTAAAACTAGACTCCACTATAAAATTGAAGACGAGTTTCTAATTGATTCTTTGAAGATGTACATCAAAAGAGAAATTTTTGCAAAATTTAGGACAAAGTCAATCATAAATTATTTTCGGAATTTAAAAGAATATCAAGTTTCACTTTAATAGGTGATTGAATTGAAAATTGAATTATATTAATAAACAATTATTTTATGTCTTTTCTTTTGCTTATATTTTCTTAACACTAAATGGGTAGTAATTTTATTTTTTTATTTATTATTTTAATCTTCAATCTTAATATATTTTACATCCATGTTTTGGCCCCTATCTAAATTTCTCATTCATGCTTTGACCTTCTTCTATAACAATTTTTTGTTCCGTTCCTGTAACCAATGCAAGGAAAAAAATGAGAATTGACAAAAACATGTGATGTGGAAATGCTATTACGACAAATTAAGGCCCATTTCATAAAGTTTTCTAATAGAGTATTTAATTAGCTTTAGATTTTGAAATTAAGTTTTTGGAAACTTGAAAATTGAGAATTATTGTCTATAAAGTCTACATATGAAAACATGTTGTTTTTTATGACTACAAATGAAACTTTGTTTAATAAATTAAAAAGTATTTTTGAAAAACAAAACTGAGATGAGTATTCAAAACAGAAAATAAATTAAACAAAAAAGTAAAAAAAAATAAAAAAATGTTGGAGGCTAACCTCTATAAGTGGTGGCTACCGAACCTTTTCACATAATGAAAAATTAGTTCTTTCTCTCTCTCCCTCCTCCCCCCTTTCTGCTAGGGACAAGTATGGGGTTGGGGTGGGTTTTCCACCTCACTACCCCCTCTACAAGGTGGAATCCATAGAGGAGGGCGGTGTGGGTAAAGAATCGATGTAGAGGCGGGGAGAGGGTGAGTCTCCAACCCCCTCCCCTTAATTTGTGGGGTGGAAGACCCACCCCACCCCAAGCCTATGTGAGAGGTACAAAGGAGGTTGAAGATTGATTTAGACTAGTTTTGATGATTTTTCAACTTAAGCAACAAATCAACTCAATTATTTTAATTGAGTCTTTGATAGTTTATTTTGGTATTAACTTTCCATGTTTTTCTATGGATTTTCAACTCTAGGATTTCTCATCTTTAGATAATTGCTAGTGTTCAGGGTCTTTTTGGATATGAGCCTGAGTTGTTGATGGGCCAAGGAGCCAAGCCCAACATTCACATTAATCCTACAAATCCATGACTATCGAGGCACCAATGGCATGCAACCAAATTAACATGGGGCTCAACTTATCGTGGTCAGACATAAGGCCAGGGAATCCACACAGATAAAAAAATAAAAAAATAAAAAAAGTAAAAGGATGATGCTTCAATTAATGCATACATTACCTCAAGAGTTTGTGTTTAGCAGGATAACTATGCATTAGTGCATGAACGGTGTAGCGATACAATATTTTCATGAAGAGAGAAATACTCTGAACATTCTCTTAATTGATATCCCATGAAATAATAAACATTAATAATTCAGTAAATGAGGAAAAGAATAAGTGATTAAGAGAGAGAGGACATGGTCCAATGGTTAAGGAACAAGAACAGCTATTCCCCGATGCAGTTATCTATTTTCCCATTTCCCTCTATGACACCTCTTCCCTGATACTATTTTGGCATTTTTGGTTAAGGATTTTCAAACACCTGTTTTCAGTATTTGTCTTTTGATGGAATTCTCAGTATCTTTTCGTATAATAAGTTCTAAAATGAGGGTATATTCTCTTGGGCAGTGGTCTATGTGAAGGGTATGTGAAGAAGAGACAGGTTACCCCTCCTCATGGAAGTTCTCATGGGTGCTCACCAATGACGTTGTGTCCACTAGGTGAAGAAGCCTAAGCTTTCAACAGTTCTCTGCTATTATATGCGCAAGGCCTCATTTGCGACAAACCCAATGAAGTCTTTCATTAATGACTTCGTTAGGAGGTCAAGTTAAATATTCCTAGGTACACGTACAAACGGTTTCGTTTGGGGGTTCTTTGAATACAAGGGACCTGTAACGCCTGGGGATTCTTTGAATACCTGGATGCGTCTGAGAATGGCACCACTAAATAAAATGGAATTTGAGTTGTTTGTGTTTTCTTAATGGCATTAAAAAGTGCTTTTTTTTTATTATTTCCATGGACCGAACATTTTCTGCTCTTTGTTTTTGTTTTTCCTTTTTAGCAACTTTACCTTTGTCCATAATGAATTTAACTCTTTTAACAAACAGAATTGAGTGTGATTGTAGATCGTGAGTTGCTACAAAATTGGGTGTAACTGCATGTAGTAATGTAGAAAGTGGGTTAGTGGTCCTATTTCTTAGCTAATGCGTGAGTCTATGTATTGAGCACTATCTGTTTGTTAGTTTGACTATGTTTCTTTCACTGTACGTTGAGTCCTTTAAATTTAGGAGTATTTTTAGTTAAATAATGGTTCATGTTGTTATAGATGTGATCAAGTGGGTCCTTATTTGTAGGAGTGTTTGTTTCTTAGTTAGAGTCTATTTAAATCACTTATTCAATGAATTACAGCAATAAAAGTTTATCCAAACACTTGCTCTGTTTTATCTCGTGCCTTTTATTTTACACGTTCGTATTTTGTTTTACCTCTCTCAACCTTACAGCTGCAGAGAGAAGACTATTTCTTGTGATATCTTAGTTTCAACATCTGGTATCAAAGCCATGTTCGATGGCAAGCAACGGTGTTAACCCCTCACAGCCATCACTCCCACTCTTTCAAGGAGCTGGGTATTATATTTGGAGTACAAAGAAGAAGACTCTTTTATTTCCCAATGCCTATAGGATTTGGTGGAAAAAAGCTATTTTGAAACTGACATTTTAGCATATGCTCTCAGGGATCTTCAGAAGAAAGATGCAAAGGCGTTGTTTTTCATTCAACAAGCTGTAGATGAATCAATCTTTTCCTCAAATTGTTGTTGCAACAAAGTCAAAGGATGCTTAGGATGCACTACAGAATGGGTATCAAGGCAATGCTAAGGACTTGACAATCAAACTTCAAACTCTTCGCAGAAATTTTGAAAGTTTGATGATGAAAGAAGTGGATTCCATGCATGATTATTTCTCTAATATGCTGGACACTGTGAATCAAATCAAAAAATTTGGTGAAAATTTATCTAATCAGAAAGTTGTTGAAATTTTTTTAGAAGTATGCCTAAGAGGTATGACCATGTGGTGGCTGCCACAGAAGAATCTAAGGATTTAACTGTGCTAATAGTTAATGACATGATAAAAAGATATGAAGAAAATTCTGTAGAAAATGCATTTCATACTAAATTGCAGTTCTCCAAAGGCAAAACAATTGGTGATATTAGTGAATCTACTGGCAAGGGTTCAACCACAAAAAGGCATGAAGTCCCTTTTTTTGGTGGAAGGAGAGGTGGTCAAGGTGGTGGTCGTTTCAGTAGCAACTACCAATACCACAATGGAGCTGGTGACAAAGGTAAAAATTCTTACCGAAAGCTCCAATGTTATTTTTGTAAGAAGTATGGCCATATAGAGAGGTATTGTAGGCTCAAAGAAACGCAAGCAACCTTTGTAAAAGAAAAAGAGAAAGATGAAACAAAAACTTTGTTTCTTGCATGCTATTTTGCTAAAGAAAGTACTCCAGAAGTGTGGTATATAGATAGTGGGTGCAGTAATCATATGACAAACAACTTAGATGCCTTCAACAGCTTGGATAAATTTGTGACCAGCAAAGTGAAGATGAGTGATGAAACCATTCGTGCAACACATGACAAAGGTAATGTGAAGCTGAACTCATGTGAAATGGACAGCATATACAATGTTTTGTATGCTCCTGATTTGGATACAAATTTGTTAAGTGTGGAGCAATTTTTAGAAGAAGGTTATTCTCTTGTTTTTGAAGATGTATCATGTTATGTGTATAAAGACAAAACCAAGCAACAATTGTTAGTTCATGTCCCAATGGCTAAAAACAAAATATTTTCTCTCAATCTTGCTGGGGAAAAGCAAGCATTAAAGGCTTCATTTTCATATGATAATTGGTTGTGGCATCATAGATATGGACATCTGAATTTTAGAAGCTTGAAATTCTTGGGTGAATATAATTTGGTGGATGGTTTGCCTTCAATTCAGCATGTTGATGATTTATGCGAGAGTTGTGTATTTGGAAAATATCATTGCAATGCTTTTCCTAAGGGCCAAGCAAAAAATGCCTCAAAACAAATTGAATTGGTGCATGCAGACGTTTGTGGGCCATGCAAACTCCCTCACTCAACAACATAAAATATTTTATTGTCTTTGTGGATGATTATAGAAGGATGATATGGGTTTATTTTGCCAAGAAAAAATCTAAAGCTTTTCCAATTTTCAAGAAGTTCAAGAATCAAGTTGAGAAACAAAGTTGTAATTGTTTGAAGATTTTGCGGACTGATCGTGGTGGTGAGTTTCTTTCCAAGGAGTTTGACAATTTTTGTGAAGAATTTGTCATTTTCAGGCAATTAACAACTAGTTACACCCCTCAACAAAATGGGGTTGCGGGGAGAAAAAATAGAAGTATTGTGGAAATGGCTAAAAGCATGCTTAAAGCGAAAGATCTTCCAAATAGTTTCTGGGCTAAAGCTATTCATATAGATGGCTACCTACTTAACCAAAGCCCTACATCGGCATTGCAACACCAAACTTCTTTCGAAGCATGCCATGATTAGAAGCCCAAGGTAACTCATTTTAAGATTTTTGACTGCATTGCTTATGCTCATGTTCCTTCTCAAAAGAGACACAAACTGAAGCAATAGTGTGAAATGCATATTTATGGGTTATAGTATGGAGACTAAAAGATATCGCTATTATGATCCTCTCACAAAAAAACTAATTATTAGTCATGATGTTTTGTTTGATGAGAAAAATGGTTGGAATTGGAATAAAGAGCAACATTTTCCTTTAACAATCCAAGAGAATGATGTTTTGGTGGAAAAGTTAATGCAGCTTGAAGGTGGAAGTAGCCCATCTCATCTTTCAAATCCTGTCACACCTAGAAATAGCACATCTAACTCTTCAAGCTCTTCATCTTTCTCTTCTCCCGAACCACCACCAAGAAAGGTGAAGGACTTGAAAGATATATATGAGCAATGTGAAAGATGCCAATTCACTCAAGTTAATGAGCCAAGAAACTTTCAAAAGGCTTTCCAAGAGAAAGAATGGTGTGCTACTATGGATGAAGAAATCAAGGCTTTGGTGAAAAACAAGACATGGGAACTTGTGGATTTGCCAAATAGAAGAGAAGTTGTCAGGTTGAAGTGGATCTACAAGATTAAGCACAAATTAAATGGCACAATTCAAAAGTACAAGGGTCAACTAATTGCAAAATGTTACATGCAGCATGAAACTCTTGATTTCGAAAGAAAAAAAAAAAAAAATTGCTTTGGTAGCTAGATTTGACACCATTAAAACTATTTTAGCTATAGTTGCTCATCATTAATTAATGGAATGTTTATCAATTTGATGTCAAATCAACCTTTTTAAATGGTGTTTTGGATGAGGAAGCAACCACAAAGTTATGAAGTTGAAGGTGAGAAAAGGAAATTGTACTGGTTAACCAAAGCCTTTTATGGCTTGAAGTAAGCGCCAAGGGCTTGGTATGATTGGATTAATGAGCATTTTGAACAATATGGATACCAAAGGAGTGAAAATAAGCCAACCTTGTATGTCAAAACAAGAAGAGTAATGAGGTATTTATTGTATGTTTTTATATGGATGATCTTATCTACACCGGTAATTGTGTTGTTTTGTTGGAAGAATTCAAAAGCATTATGATAAATGAGTTTGAAATGACTAATCTTGGCTTGATGAATTATTTTCTTGGGTTGGAAGTGAAGCAATGTGCTGAAGGAATTTTTATGTCTCAAAGAAAGTATGCAAGTGATCTTCTTGAAAGGCTTGGAATGCATGACTGCAAACCAATGAAAACTCCTACGAACACCAATCAGAAATTCATCTTGAATGATGGAGAAGAAAAGGTCAATGCTAAGATTTATCGAAGTTTAGTTGGAAGTTTGTTGTATTTAACAACTAGCAAGCCAGATATAATTCAAGCAACAAGTTTCTTGTCAAGATTCATGCAAATTCCAAGCAAGCTTCATTATGGTGTTGCCAAAAGGGTGCTGAGATATGTGAAGGGGACATGCTCCTACGGTCTTCGGTATACTCATTAACAGTTTTGAACTGTGTGGTTTTTCTGATAGTGATTGGGCAGGTTCGTTGGATGATCGTAAAAGCACAACGGGGTTCATCTTCAACCTTGGTTCAGGAGCAATTGCTTGGAGCTCAAAGAAACAATCATCTACTGCACTATCATCTTCTGAAGCTGAGTATATTGCTGTAACTTCAATAGATTGTAAGCAGTTTGGCTAAGAAGAATATTGGAGGACATGACGCAACATCAACTTGAAGTTACAATTATCCATTGTGACAATCAGTCCGCCATTGCAATGACGAAGAATCCAATGTCTCACNGCATATTTATGGGTTATAGTATGAAGACTAAAAGATATCGCTATTATGCTCCTCTCACAAAAAAAACTAATTATTAGTCGTGATGTTTTGTTTGATGAGAAAAATGGTTGGAATTGGAATGAAGAGCAACATTTTCCTTTAACAATCCAAGAGAATGATGTTTTGGTGGATGAGTCAATGCAGCTTGAAGGTGGAAGTAGCCCATCTCATCTTTCAAATCCTGTCACACCTAGAAATAGCACATCTAACTCTTCAAGCTCTTCATCTTTCTCTTCTCCCAAACCACCACCAAGAAAGGTGAAGGACTTGAAAGAGATATATGAGCAATGTGAAAGATGCCAATTCACTCAAGTTAATGAGCCAAGAAACTTTCAAAAGGCTTTTCAAGAAAAAGAATGGTGTGCTACTATGGATGAAGAAATCAAGGCTTTGGTGAAAAACAAGACATGGGAACTTGTGGATTTGCCAAATGGAAGAGAAGTTGTCAGGTTGAAGTAGATCTACAAGATTAAGCACAAATTAAATGGCACAATTTAGAAGTACAAGGGTCGACTAATTGCAAAATGTTACATGCAGCATGAAAGTATTGATTTCGAAAAAAAAAAAAAAATTGCTTTGGTAGCTAGATTTGACACCATTAAAACTATTTTAGCTATAGTTGCTCATCATTAATTAATGGAATGTTTATCAATTTGATGTCAAATCAACCTTTTTAAATGGTGTTTTGGATGAGAAAGTGTTTGTGCATCAACTACAAAGTTATGAAGTTGAAGGTGAGAAAAGGAAAGTGTACTGGTTAACCAAAGCCCTTTATGGCTTGAAGTAAGCGCCAAGGGCTTGGTATGATCGGATTAATGAGCATTTTGAACAATATGGACACCAAAGGAGTGAAAATAAGCCAACCTTGTATGTCAAAACAAGAAGAGTAATGAGGTATTTATTGTATGTCTTTATATGGATGATCTTATCTACACCGGTAATTGTGTTGTTTTGTTGGAAGAATTCAAAAGCATTATGATAAATGAGTTTGAAATGACTAATCTTGGCTTGATGAATTATTTTCTTGGGTTGGAAGTGAAGCAATGTGCTGAAGGAATTTTTATGTCTCAAAGAAAGTATGCAAGTGATCTTTTTGAAAGGCTTGGAATGCATGACTGCAAACCAATGAAAACTCCTACGAACACCAATTAGAAATTCATCTTGAATGATGGAGAAGAAAAGGTCGATGCTAAGATTTATCGAAGTTTAGTTGGAAGTTTGTTGTATTTAACAAATAGCAAGCCAGATATAATTCAAGCAACAAGTTTCTTGTCAAGATTCATGCAAAGTCCAAGCAAGCTTCATTATGGTGTTGCCAAAAGGGTGCTGAGATATGTGAAGGGGACATGCTCCTACGGTCTTTGGTATACTCATTAACAGTTTTGAACTGTGTGGTTTTTCTGATAGTGATTGGGCAGGTTCGTTGGATGATCGTAAAAGCACAACGGGGTTCATCTTCGACCTTGGTTCAGGAGCAATTGCTTGGAGCTCAAAGAAACAATCATCTACTGCACTATCATCTTCTGAAGCTGAGTATATTGTTGTAACTTCAATAGCTTGTAAGCAGTTTGGCTAAGAAGAATATTGGAGGACATGAAGCAACATCAACTTGAAGTTACAGTTATCCATTGTGACAATCAGTCCACCATTGCAATGACGAAGAATCCAATGTCTTAC
>FXXK01001498.1:88182-112922 GCA_900184695.1 Betula pendula | reverse complement strand
AGCCGCACAAGACATATAGATACAAGACATCATTTTATTAGAGAATTGGTTACCAAAGGTAGCATCAAGATTTCCTACATTGGTACAAATGAGCAGCTTGCAGATATGTTCACAAAGCCCATTCCTTCCGATAAATTCATTCATTTTAGAGATTTGTTAGGAGTAAACTTTCTACATTAAATGGGAGTGTTAAGGATAATGCCAAAAGTGGGTTAATGATCCTATTTCTTAACTAATACGTGAGTCCGTGTATTGAGTACTATCTGTTTGTTAGTTTGACTGTGTTTCTTTCACTATACATTGAGTCCTTTAATTTATGAGTATTTTTAGTTAGATAATGGTCCATGTTGTTATAGATGTGATCAAGTGGGACATTGTTTGTAAGAGTGTTTGTTTCTTAGTTAGAGTCCATTTAAATCACTTATTCAATGAATTACAGCAACAAAAAATTTATCCAAACACTTGCTCTGTTTTATCTTGTGCCTTTTATTTTACACGTTAATTTTACCTTTCTCAACCTTACAGTTGCAGAGAGAAGACTATTTATTGTGCTATCCTAGTTTCAACAAGATCGTGAGTTGCTGCAAAATTGTTTTCTCGAAGAGGGAGGTTGTGGTTTGCTGGAACTTTATTGTGACTGTAAATCATCAATTCTTGTAAAAAACAATCGATTCATTTGCTCTAATACCACTTTGACATAACACTAATTGGAATTCTCCTAAACAGAACAATAAACACGTAACAAGCTATGGAATCTCACCAAAGCTAGTTATGGAGTCTCACCAAAACTCTAGAGAATTCTCATCTCAAAATTTATATGAACACTTAACTCTTCTTATTCCTTCAAACCATCAATACATCACCTTATATAATACTCTACTGACTTATTACAAAACAAAACCTACATAGGACAGAAATTACTAATCAAAGCAAGACTTGGACTCGATCTTTATAGGATACTGAAACAAAAACAAATAAGGACTTCATAAAATAAACACACGTGCCACATAGCTTTATTCATGGTTGATGGTAGTAGATGGTGATGTATATAACTCTAACTCTGTAAAGGATAGAACAAAAATACACCATAATATTTAATATGCCATTACAACCGAGAGGTTCTTCCTCGCTGAACATGGTTACATTATTCTGACTCCTCTTCTTTTGCATGGCAATGTCTAAATAAAATGGCACCACTAAATAAAATGGATCTGAGTTGTTTGTGTTTTCTTAATGCCCTTAAAAAGTGCTTTTTTAAAAACTTTCCATGGACTGAACATTTTCTACTTTTTGTTTTTGTTTTTTCCTTTTTAGCAACTTTACCTTCGTCCATAATGAATTTAACTCTTTTAACAAAAAATTAAACAAACAGAATTGGGTGTGATTGTAGATGGTGAGTTGCTGTAGAATTGGGTATGACTGCATGTAGATCGTGAGTTGCTACAAAATTGTTTCCACAAAGAGGGAGGTTGTGGGTTGCTAGGACTTTGTTGTGACTAGATAGTCAATTGTTATAGAAAAAACTAAATTCCTTTGTTTTGATATCACTTTGACGTAGCACCAATTGGAATTCTTCTAAACAGAATAATAAACATGTAACAAGCTATGAAGTCTCACCAAAACTCTAGAGAATTCTCATCTCTAAATTTATGTGAAAACTTAACTCTTCTTATACATTTAAATCATTGATACATCACCTTATATAATCATATTACAAAACGAAACCTACATAGGACAGAAATTACTAATCAAAGCAGGACTTGGACTCGATTATCATAGGGTACTGAAGCAAAACAAATAAGGACTTCATAAAATAAACACACGTGCCACATAGCTTTATTCATGGTTGATCGTAGTAGATGGTGATGTATATAACTCTGACTCTGTCAATGATAAAACAAAAATGCACCAGCATATTTAATATGCCATTACATTATAGAACAACCAAGAGGTTCTTCCTCAGTGAACATGGTTACATTACTCTGACTCCTCTTCTTTTGCATAGCAATGTCTACATCAACTTCACCAACTCCTGAAATATATATTCACAAACATTCTTCAGGGTTAAAAAGAAGAAGAGGACGCATAGAATTTTTATTCTATGTATTTGAATTATGATGCCCTAATTCTAAATAAGCAAATTAATTAATGTCCTTGTTGTTTTGGAAACCGTAAATGGAAATCCTCAAGATTTTGTCAACAACGTGTACACTATAAATATATGCAAGGTTTTCATTCCCTGATCAAAGAAGAGTCTAAGGGTCTGTTTGGAATTGCGATTTCAAAAAGTGCCATTTTAAAAATAGAGATTTTAAAAAATGCGATTTGAAAATATAATTGTTGAAAATGCGGTTAAGTGTTTTGCAAAATCGCAGTTTACCTTTTAAAATTCTGCGTTTTCAAAAAAATACCCTCTTACCTGCGATTTAAAAATGCAGAAAATCTACGTTTTCAAATCGCAATTTTTTAAAAATGCAATTCTCAAACGATCCATTTTTTGCGATTTTGTTTAAAATCACACTTTTATCTACGAAATCACAATCCCAAACGCACCCTAAGAAGTTTTACATATGAAAATTTTCATTTATTACAAAAACAGTTTTGCAACCAATGATTGTCTATGTCATAGGAACAATATATATATATATATATTGAGAATTGTTACTAACTACACCAATTTTATACCCGTTGATATGTGATGTTTTAATTAATTAAATATGCTATTAGCTAGTATAAAATTGGCGTAATAAATGTGTTAAAGTGTAGCATATATATATATATTGGGAAACCTTCAGTTAGACTCCCAAACTTTAGACCGTTTTGACATACACCTCTTAAACTTTATTTTCTCTTACTTTGGTATCCTGAATTTTTAATTTCTTTCACTTTACCCCATTCCGTTAGGATTTACCATTAAAATCCTATTAAAATTTTCAAAATACCTCTATGTTTTTTAAAAATAAAATAAAATAAAATCTAAAATAAGGAGTATTTTGAGAATTTTTGCATCCCACCGTTACGATTTAACGAAAAATCCTAACTGAAGGGGTGTAAATAATATATATACATTAAAAGTTTAGAATACCAAATTGAGAAGAAATAAAGTTTAGGGGAACATGTCAAAATGGCCTAAAGTTCATAGAGTCTAATTGAAGTTTCTCATATATATATATATATATATATATATATATATAATATATATATATATATAGGTATATATAGTAATAATATATATATATATATCAACTTTTATGTCTACCTTATGTTCATTAAAAGTGACATTATTTTGGATGGCACAAGATAAATATAGAGTTGACATGTATCATCACTCTCTTTCTCGAGATAAATTTAGAGTTGACATGCATCATATCTCTCTCTCTCTCTCTTCTCCTCTCTCTCTCCTATATAATATATATATATATATATTTATATTATATGTATTGCTTTGGCGCTAGCGCTGTGTACATATGTTGGGTAGTCGTATAATTCATAAGTCAAATATTGTGGCCGGATAAGCTTTTTGTTTTTTTTTTTGGTCTGGGATAAGTTTTTGTTATGTATTGAGCAATTGGATGAATTTGACTTTCGTTGCTAACCAAATATGGGAATAAAATTTCTCAAAAAAAAAAAAAAAAAAAAAAGGAAATAGAAAAGAGAGTCGGGTAATATACCATCCAGTTTCTGGGGAGCTTTCTTTATCTTGCTTTCGCAACCAGCACAGTCCATGGGAACTATCATCTCCACTATCTGGAACAAACAAATAAACCATTAATAGGAATAGAAAAAAAAAATTAAATAAACCATTAATAGAAATTTGCAGTTAATAGAAAAAAAATAAATAAATAGAAGCCAACCACCGTACGTTACTTTTCCTAATACAGGAAGAAGGCTAATTAATTAGGTCCATGTGATTCGTGAAGCATTGCTTCCGTTAAGCTCCCCAAAGCAATTCCTAGTTTAACTTCATATATAATATTATTGCATTACGCCATTATTAACCTTTTTCCTAACTCACTTTGCTTTTCATATGTTTTATCATAAGTTTCTACAATTTCCAAAAACACTAATAATTCTTTTTGTATATCATGGTTTATGCATAATAATTATTGCTGTACTAATGTTACATGTATAATGAAATCTGCAGTACTGCTTTAGATTATAATTAATCTCATGAGGGAGAATGAGATTTTACGTGCATGGAAACTTCATATCAAGCGTGATGGATATATGCATAAATACATATATATACATCCGCACAAAGAAATACAGCTAGAGAATTAAACAGAAAGAGGAGACTAGCTACCATGTAAGAGAGATTCTTCTTCGGCATTTTGGGATCTAAAAAATCTTAAGGCTTTCTTTCCTCAACTCTTTGCGACTCTTCTTCGGCATGTTGAGATTACAGCCAATTATTTATAGGAGCGTCTTCCCTTAATCCTTGCGGTATAAGAAATAATATTTATGAAAAGTCCACACAAAGATTTTTTTTTTTTTTTTTTTTTTTTTGCCTTTTCTCCTACTTGCATAATTGGCTAGGCATGCTCGGTCGAAAGATACATTCACAATTAAGTAATAATATTCTTTCGTTCAAGACTCAATTGGGGTCAAATTTACTTATAATGGATCAATCAAACTGATTGATAAAAAAAATTATCTGCACAGGGTTTTTTTTTTTGTTTTTGTGATTATATCTGCATAGGTTTTCAGTATGAGCCTTTATCGTCATCTTGTCATCATCGACTCGTCATCATTGATGTTAAAATATACTCTGAATATTCTGAATATGTTCTAACAATTGAAAGGTTTCGTACGTTGTTGTCAATCATTAAATAAATGTTTAGGTCTTTGTTGTTTTTTTTGTTCCTGGCATTATTGTTTTTTTGGTGAAGGTATGACGATTTATTCATCAAAAAAAAATCAAGGTGGACAAATATAGACGGCGTGATAATTTGATAAAGACTGGTAACAAGTATAGAAAGCTTACAAATGATTCAAATATGTCGATATGATTGTCTCAATCGTCATTAATGATATGCTCCTTCGTAGAAAGGGGCAGGAAGTCAACTGTTGGGAGAAGTATGCCATTTGCACTCATAGGATGGTGGCGCGATTGGCTTACCGTAAAAAACGAGAGCGGAAGTAAATCTAGATTTGTCCATTGAAAAAATTACAGCATATTTTTTTTGAATTTACAGCACTTAAATCAAATTTTGTGGGACAAAGATCTTGATCTTCATTTTATTTGAAATTAAGAATAATTATTTTAGGGTCAATGTTAGATTTTAGAGATTTAACAATGTATATATTGTCACATGGTAAACATTTTATCATGTCATTTCAAATTTTTAAATGACATGACACCATTACACTTTAAAATACAATAAAATAAAATTTTGATCATAAAATAATTTATCTCCATCTCATTTGAAACGAAAAGTCCAAAATGTTGGGCGTAATATAAAGAGGAAGGTGATCATCATGGGTTGCATCAATGATAAATCATGTAACCAAGGAATGAAAAAAAAAAGAAAAGAATTGACAATACTGTGTAATGTGGAAGGACAAAATTTCCTCCAACTCAGGTTGTTGAAAATTTTATTCAACTCATTCTTTTTTAAAAAAAGAATTATCAACTTTCATTACGAATCAAAAATGATTCAGAGCTAAAGCTCTACAAAATCAAAGCATGTTGCTCTGAAGTTACAATGTCATGAATACAACTAGGAATTTCTTCTATCCAGACCCTATCAATGACATGTATGAGAGCATTCTTTGCAAACCCATGAGCTGCATAATTGTTTGCTCTCTTAGTATGACAAATTTGCCAAGAAAAAGGACCTTGAAGAACCACTTTAATGTCAGCTACAATCTAGCCATACCTGCTCTAATTCTGTTGCGTGCTTTTGATGGCGTTCACTACTAACAGGGAGTCACCCTCCAAAATAAAGTTGGGTAAACCCAGATCACAACTGAATTCTGCAGTTTGCAAGGCTGCAATAGCTTCAGCCACAACAGGCTCTGTGAGAATACTAATAGACTGACTCCTAGCCGCAATTGCTATTCCCATATGATCTCTGACAAAAATACCGACCCCCAGGTGTTTGTTAGTGGAGTTAACAGCATCATCCCAGTTGACTTTGTAGGTGTTGGGCAGTGGGTTTTGCCAGCCCGTACGAGGAACCGGTCTTGGGATTAGATCGGCAATCTCTTCCTTGGAATTAGCTTGGCTAAACTCAGAAATGGCAAGAGTGGCATTCTGGATAATTTGGTGTGGAGGGATGAAAGCTCCCCCATGTATCACGGTATTTCGGCAAAACTAGATACCTCTTGCCATCACTGCGTAAAGGGCAAGTTCCTCCTCCGAGAATTGTTCAATCCAGCCTGCCATAACATTGATGAAAGATTCCCCCTCAATGGTACACTTTTGCATTCTTATATCACAGGACCCCCAAACATCACGTGTAGCCGGACTTGTCCACAAAACATGCAATGTATTCTTGCAGCCCAGTTGACAGAAAATGCACAAAGGATACATGACAATGCCTTTCTTTTTTAAATTCATCCTGGTGGGGAGTAGGTCATTGCATGCTCTCCATAGAAACATCTTGATGGGATTTGTGACTTTTAAGTTCCAAACTGTCTTCCAAACACTGCTGCACCTAGATGTGGTAGAGCTTTCTCCTTTCCGTCTCTCAAGCTTCTCGTGTTCCAAATGATACGCACTCCTAACGGTAAACTCCCCGGAAGAGGTGGCTCGCCAAATCAAAGCATCTTGTTGCAAATAGCGGCTGATGGGGAGATTACAAATGATGTCGGCCTCATGAGGAGAAAAAACCTCCTTGACGAGGGTCAAGTTCCACCATTTTGTGTCGAGGTCAATGAGCTCCCCCACTCTGGCATCCTCGGCTAGTAACCTCCTCGGTGATTGGACAACATAAGTGGTGGGGGTGGGTAGCCACTTGTCCTTCCATATTTTGACAGTCTTACCATCCCCAATTCGCCATATAAGCCCCTCATGTACTAAGGCATGTGCTAAACAAATACTCCGCCACGCATAAGAAGGTCTCTTGCAGAGTGGCACTGTCATCACAGATTCTCTCGGAAAGTATTTTGCCTTCAATATTGGTGTTGACAAGCTTTGGGGATTTTGAAGGATTCTCCAAACCTGTTTTGCCAAGAGCGCTCGATTGAAAACCAATAAATCTCGAAATCCCATCCCTCCTTTGGACTTTGAGGTACCCAACTTCTCCCAGCTCATCCAATGGATCTTGGAGTTGTTTTCCTTGTGGCCCCACCAAAAATTTTGCATCATAGAGTTCAACGCTCTGCATAATTCCTTCAGTAGTAGGAAAACACTAATGCTATAAGTGGGAATTGCTTGAACCACGGCTTTAAGTAGAATCTCTTTTCTAGCTTGAGAGAGAAATTTTGTCTTCCAATCATGGAGCCTTTTCCACACTCGGTCCTTGATGGTTTGGAATTCTCTAGTATTTGACCGTCCCACAAGTGTTGGCAAGCCTAAGTATTTATCAAAGCATTGGGTAGCTGGGACCCCAGACAGTTGAAGAATCAAATCCTTAGCTTCCTGGCTGGTATTCTTGCTAAAGAAAATAGCAGTTTTGTCTTTATTCAATTTTTGTCTTGAAGCCCTTTCATAGCGGTCGAGAATGTGTACCAACTTGTGCCACTTCGTCCTGTTTGCCTAGCAAAAGAGAAGGCTGTCGTCGGAAAAAAATAAGTGATTCAGCTGAGGGCCAAATTTTGAGGTCGGGACACCTGCTAGATACCTAGTTCTTTCCACATGTAGAAGGAGTGAACTTAATGCCTCAGCACAGAGAATAAACAAATAAGGAGATAACGGATTCCCTTGCTTGATACCTCTAGAAGGAATGATATGGCCCACTGGATTTCCATTAACAAGGACTGAGTAGGTTACTGACCGAATGCACTGCATAATAAGCATAGTCCACTGTGGAGTGAAGCCAAGCTTTTTCATTACCGCCTCTAGAAAGTCCCATTCTAACCGATCATACGCTTTGCTCATGTCGAGTTTTACCGCCATATAACCTGTCTTTCCCCACATTCGAGTGTGCATAGAATGTAGTGTTTCATACGCCGCAAGAATATTATCAGTGATCAAACGCCCAGGAATAAATGCACTCTAGTTAGGGGAAATAATCTGAGGAAGAATCAGTTTCAATCTATTCGCCAAAACCTTTGAAATAATTTTATAGATAACATTACAAAGGCTAATTGGTCTAAATTCAACCACAGATGTAGGATGCTGAATTTTCGGAATCAAGGCAATATGAGTTGAATTAATATCAGCAGGAAAATGCCCTAAGTTAAGGAACCCAAAACTGTATCGCATACCTCTAAGTTTATAGTTGCCCAGTGGTCTTGGTAGAAACTGGCAGAAAAACCATCCGGGCCTGGTGCTTTAAGGGCCTCCATTTGATTTAGAGCAATGCTGATTTCCTCCTTTTGAAATGTTGCAGTGAGTAAATTATTCATATCTGCAATCATGCGGCTTGGCAAACATGAAAGACACTCCTCCATCCCAGATGGATGTTCAGAAGTAAATAGCTACTGGTAATACTCCTGGAAGGTCATCTCAATTGCAGTTTGCTCTGTGCAAAGAACCCCATCTTTGTCAATAATCTGGAGAATCTGATTTGTACGCCTTCGTTGATTGACACAAGCATGGAAAAATTTAAAGTTCTGATCACCAAATTTTAGCCAATTTGCCTTTGCCCGCTGTCCCTATTGGAGCTCTTCCTGTGCCAGTAGGTCATTAACCTCTGATTGGAGATTAGATATATTAGCCAGGTCCAAAACGCCATTTGCTCCTTACAGTTCCTCAAGCTGCTTTGTTTTTTGTTTAATACCAGATTTAGCATTACCTGACCACTCCTTGTGCCAACTTAATAGAGCATGTTTACTTGACTCAATGTTGGCCTGCACTGCCCCCCACGCATCTTGATGCAAGTTTTTGACCCTCCATACTTGTTTAATGACCCCTTTGATCTCGTTAGAGCGAGCCCAGCTAGCCTCATACCGGAAAATTCTGCTTCTCTTGCGGATGGTCTCTCTGGTGGTAGAGAAAGACAAAAAGAGTGGTGCATGATCGGAGGTTATGGCTGCCAAGATGTCCACCTGAATGAAAGGAAAAAGATCGCCCCACTCTTTAGTAGCCACCGCTCGGACAAGGCGTTCTTTGGTAAAGTGAGGGCCAGGTCTATGGTTGCACCAAGTAAATTTCAGTCCTGAATATCCCATTCAACTCATTCTAATACATGACAAGTGTCATATATTAATATTGAATTCCTAAAAACTTTAATGTTTGAGTTAATGACTATTGAGTTTTAAGGAACCCAATGTTGATAGATGATATTGTTATGTATGTTACGACAAATTAAGGCCCATTTGATCAAAGTTTTCTAATAGAGTATTTAGTTTTAGATTTTGAAATTAAGTTTTTGAAAAAGTCAAAATTGGGAATTATTGTCTATAAGTCCTACATATGAAAAACCGTTGTTTGTGGTGACCACAAATGAAACTTTGTTTAATAAATTAAAAAGTATTTTTGAAAAGCAAAATTGAGAAGAGTATTCAAAACATAAATTATTTACCAAACACAGCAAAAATAAACTAAACAAAAAAGTAAAAAAAAAATGTTGGATGCTAACCTCTTTTTAAGTGTCTACCAAACCTTTTTACATAATAGGAAAAATAGTTCTCTCCCCTCTATCTCTCTCTTCTTCCTCTTTCCACTAGGGACAAGTAAGGGGTGGGTTTCCACCTCACTACTCCCCTCTACAAGGTAGAATCCATTGAGGAGGGTGGTGTTAGTAGAGACTCGATGTAAAGGCAGGGAGAGAGTGAGTCTCTACAACCCTCCCCTTAGTTTGTGGGGTTGAAAACCATCCTCATGCCTTTGTGAGAGGAACATATTGGGTTAAAGACTGATTCAAACTAATTTTGACGATTTTCCAACTTAAGCAACAAATCAATTCAATTTATTTTGATTAAGTCTTTGATTTTTGTTTATTTTGATATTGACTTTCCATGGTTCCCATGGATTTCTAACTCTAGGATTTCTCATCTTTAGATTATTGCTAGTGTTGGGGTCGTTTTGGATTTGGGCCCGAGTTGTTGATGGATCAGGGAGCCAATCCCAACATTCACATTAATCCTACAAATCAACGACTACCGAGGCACCAGTGGCTTGCAACCAAATTAGCACGAGGCTCAACTTATCGTGGTCAAACACAAGGGAATCCACACGTACAGGTAAAAAAAAAAAGTAAAAGAATGATGCTTCAATTAATGCATACAGTATCTCAAGAGTTTGTGTTTAGTAGGATAACTACGCATTAGTGTGTGAACGGTGCAGCGGTACAATATTTTCATAAAGAGAGAAATCCTTTGAACATTCTTTTAATCTATATCCCATGAAATAATAAACATTAATAATTAAATAAACGAGGAAGATTTCCCTCTATGACACCTCTTCCCTGGTGCTATTTGGGCCTTTTTGGTTAAGTTTTTTCAAACGCATGTTTTCTGTGTTATCTTTTGATGGAATTCTTGGTATCTTTTCATATATATAAGTTCGAAGATGAGGGTATTTTCTCTTAGGCAATGGTCTATGTGAAGGGTAGGTGAAGAAGAGACAGGTTACCCCTCCTCATGCAAGTTCTCATTGGTGCTCGCCAATGACGATGTGTCCACTAGGTGAAGAAGCCTAAGCTTTCGACAATTCCCCGCTATTATAGCAAGGTCTCATTTGCGACAAACCCAATGTACCTGGGATCAAACACACATGCATGCTATGGGAAGGTGCCTGTGATTTAGGCAAGCAACAACAATGTCTTGGGTCTTATGTGATTTGAAGCCCTCCATTAATGACTTCGTTAGGAGGTCAAGCTTATGAGCGAGGCCGCGAGTGACCCACCCCAGCAAAGGAGAGCGTAGGTAACAAGAGACCCCAACCTCGCGACCATCGTTGCAAGGTAGGAGTTTCCCTTGAGCCACCTCCACAAGGTGAGTGGATCGCTAGAAAACCCCACCACCACCTATTGGAGGGAATTTTCCCCACTGCCCCCCTATCACTTTTTCTTTTTAGGGGATTATGCTCATATGACAATGATGTACAATGGTAACATTTGATAAGTCCTATGTGGCTTATTTTATAGGTGACCAATGGGCCTGACAGTAGATCGACGGAAGAAATTAACTAATCTTATAAACTTAGAATAGGCCCAAAGATGTAAGGAGTGTTTTGATAAAGATGAAAATCATAAGGACAATTTTTGAATTTAATCCTTGTTTTAATTCTCTAGCCATACAACACAAAATGCAGGAGAGTACATGGAAGAAGCACACGTGAAAATTGTCTCCAAACAAATTACTTCAACCAGCTTGAAATCCATAGAGAGATTTGGAGAGGGCATCCAACAAATCTGGTCAAATAGGTGTATTTAATGCACCTTGCATTTAATGCCCAAAAAGGAATCGGTAAGCAAAAGTGGTTAAGAAACTTCAGCCACATTTTTCAACAAATGCCATAATAAAAAAATAAAAAATAAAAAAGTAGGGCTAGACTTCAACTCAATCATTTGAAGCCCAAATTCAAGGGGAATTGGAAGTATGTATGGAACTATGATATTTGGTTAGACAATTGTATGGAGAATTTCTGGGGAAGGTGTAGAAACAGTAAGATATATGATTTGCAAATATTTTAGTATTGCAAGTCAAATTATTAAACCAATTCTTTACGTGGATTCCTTGAGCTCTTTTTAGACTTCGTTCATATGTTAAGGGATAAGCAGCACTCAGAGTAGGTAGTAGGTTTGAGCTTTCTAGCAAACGGTACTACCTACTCTGATTTCAGCTTATAATTATCCTTTAATATATATATAGGTAGTAGGTTTAAGCTTTCTAGCATACAGTACTACCTACTCTGATTTCAGCTTATAATTATCCTTTAATATATATATATATACACACACAGGTGAAAAATTTATAAATATGAAAATTTTATATAAAGTGAAAGTTATGTTTTAGTTGTTTGGGGTTAGCTTGACGTTTGCTTGTATGTTGTTTAGTTTTCTACATTTTGTATGTTTCTTCATAAAACTGTATTAGGTTAGACTGTTTGGGGTGTAGTTTTGTTTGTTTGTTGTTGTGTTTTCTGCAGGTTGTTGTTTAGTTGGGGTGTGCAGGATCATGGGTTGGTTGTTAACGGAAATATTATTCATTAAAAAAAAATTTATAAATATCTGTGTAAACAAAAGACTTAGAAGTGCTAGGAAAGTGAAGGGAATATGGATGAACAAACTTTTATCTGCGTATCAAATTAAATGAGGGTTTAATATTGGTTGATATTATTAGGTTATATGGAGACCGGTTTGTGTTCGATCCAGCTCGCTCTCAACTTGGTTCGGCGCTAAAGCCGAAGCACTCATGAATAAGCTAGTCTTACGAGGTCAAGGCCATTGCCCCTAAGAAGAATTCTTTTTTTTTTTTTATCTGTTTCAGTATTTTGACTTAGTTGATAATCGTATTTATAGCCACTTCTATTTTTTAGGGTTTATGTTGTAATTGGTACATCCTTGTACTATTTCTCATCAATAGTAAAATCTCGCTGCAACTCGGTGGACATAGCCCTTAGTGGTAAACCACGTAAATCTCTATGTTTGTGATTACTTATTTTTTGCTTCCTTCTTATTTTTTGCTTCTCACCAATTCTGAAAAATTGGAAAAATTTCCTAACAGATATTTGCCAAACATTTCTTTGTGAGTAATGTTTGCATTAGAATCCCCGTAGCCAGTTTCAGAAGTTTCGACCTTGCTTTAATGTCCACATTCATGCAACGTATGACAGGTGACAAGATTATTAGTAGTGTGCCATGTTACTTAAAAGAATTCCATTAATGGAGGTTCTGAATTGCAATGCACCACTGGTTCTATCGAATTAAATCATTTCATTTCATTGTTACTGCCAGCCAGAAGTGATCATGAAAATAATTCCCACTTAATAATTAATTTGGTGGTTAATACAATGCAGATCATCTTGGTTTCTCCATTCTATTTTGTCTCGTATCCATGTAGTCTACCAATATAAATATTGACACCTAACCTCAAAGTATATCCATGTCCAAAATACTTCTTCGGTTAAATCCGCCATGGCAGAAAAGGAAGGAGCAGTCATCAAAAAGGACCATCAAGAGGGGATGAAAATGGCAGTCTCTCTCCTCGAAGAATTCGAACTTCCTCTGGGAATTCTCCCTCTTGCTGACGTGATAGAAGTTGGTTTTGTGAGGAGCACTGGGTACGTGTGGATTCTACAGAAGAAAAAACTTGAACACAATTTCAATATCATCAGCAAACTTGTGAGTTACGATGCTACGATTAGTGGGTACGTTGAGAAGAATCGGATCAAGAAGCTCAAGGGAGAGAAGGCTAAGGAGCTCATGCTAGGGCCTCCGGTTAGCGAGATTACCGTTGATAATCCACCCACCGGTAAAATTCGCTTCAAGAGCCTCGCTGGCATCACCAGAACTTATCCGGCCGAGGCTTTTGCTGGTGGTGGAAAGTAATAAATTAATATTAACTGTCAAACACAGTTCATGGTCTACCACATGCCTAAAATGGTTGCTATTGAATTCGATCGTAGGCATGCAACCCTTTTCCTTTCCTAATTTTCTCTCGCTCTCTGTGTAAAACTTAATCATTAAGAACTTGTTTGCACTGAGATTTCCAAATATGTTATGTTAAAAGAAAATAAAATTCGAGTGTTGATGATTATATGCATTCACAAAAGGACACAAATTTCCTTCAACCCGGGTCAGAGAAAATTTGCTCCAACCCCTTTAAAAAAAAAATGACAAAAATTATGAAAAAAAATTTGAAAAAAATATATTTCAACCCACTTATAAAAATACAAGAAAAAAAAAGGAAAAAAAATTAAATATCATATATACAGCAATATTACAAAAAAAAAATAAAGCAAAAAAAAACATTTTTTTGCTTTGTTTTAAGTGGGTTAAAATTCGCTGTATATATAATTTTTTAAATTTTTTTTTTGCTTTGCTTTTTCTTGTATTTTTATAAATGAGTTAAAATATATTTTTTTTAAATTTTTTTTTATAATTTTTGTCATTTTTTTTAAAGAATTAGAGCAAATTTTTTCCTACCCGAATTAGAGGATTGAAAAAAATTTGTGTCCTTCACAAAAACCAAATTCTAATTAACCAGAATATCCATCCTCTTACGATGAAGGTTTCTTAATTAATTATTTGGGTTGCCTGGTCTTAAATGGGCCCCTACCTGTCATATCTCAGGAAGCATATCCATAGATAGACTCTTCCCCTGTCCTGTTTGTTTATCTACTCACAAAAACGAAAAAAGTGCAAATTATCCATTTTCTTTCTTCATTATGTGATAATTCAAGAGGTCGTCTAGAATGGATAATTAGCAATAAATATAGATTAGAGTTGAGATAGTTAATTCTTACTTACTCTATTCATCAATTCAATGGGTTTATATAGAATTATAAAGAAATATTATAAACTACTCTCACAGAGATGTACCATATATTTTATCACTGATACTTAACAACTTCTACTAAAGATAATGATATATCCTATTACTAACACTTAATAACTACAAATAAAGATAATGATAAAGGATAATTTAAAGAATCTAGCCATCCTTAATTTAGGATAGTTCAATGAACCCTAAACCTCCCAAACAACTACTAAATTTGAAATAATTAATTCTTACTTACTTTATTCATCAACCCAATGGGTTTATATAGAATTATAAAGAAATATAAACTACTCTCACAGAGATGTACCGTGTATTCTATCACTGATACTTAACAACTCCTACTAAAAATAATGATATATCCTATTACTAACACTTAATAACTACTAATAAAGATAATGACAAAGGATAATTTAAGGAATCTAGCCATCCTTAATTTAGGATAGTTCAATGAACCCTAAACCTCCCAAACAACTACTAAATTTGAGATAATTAATTCTTACTTACTTTATTCATCAACAAAGAAATATAAACTACTCTCATAGAGGTGTATCTATCACTAACACTTAACAACTACTAATAAAGATAATGATATGTCATATCACTAACACTTAATAACTCCTAATAAAGCTAATGATAAAGGATAACAAAATACAAATTACTGATGAGATAATTCTCTTATTCACCTAATGCCTTATCTCGTGGCTTTTTTAGGGTGCGTTTAGAATTGCGATTTCGTAGACAAAAAGTGTGATTTTAAAACAAATTGTGAAAAATAAATCGTTTGAGATTACGTATTTAAAAAAATTGCGATTTAAAAATAAGGCTAGTTATAATAAATTTTCTTCCTTATATTAACAGATGAATATATTTTGTCCAATCTATACAAATAAGGCTAGCTATAAGGTGTAAACAAACATAAGTAACATCAAACAAGAAAAGAGGCTTTGGGGAATAAGGATAAACAAGAACAAAGGAGTTGCAGCCTCAAGTTAAGCAGTATATTATTATTGTCTGATCAGAAAACACAGAAGAAACAATGTTGATAAAGAGATGCAACAAGAGGGAAAAGTATTTGGAAAATGAGAATAAACCTCTGGAACCTCTGACAAGAGAATAAACTACTATGCTTCCAGGCTGGAAACTCTGGCTTTAGGATTTTCGATGGGTCCAAATTCAGAGTTATTAGTAGCAGCCATTTGCATATGCTTATCAGATATTCCTTTTGCCCTATGCACCGCCAATACTGAAAGAGAAAGAAAAAATATTAAGAAAATCATTCCTATAATTATTTGCTAAGATCAGAAAAAAACATATAAAAGAAAAAACCATTCCTAATTTATTAATGTGCTCAGTCCGTATCCTAAGAGCCGAAGTAAGAGAATGGTTAGTAGCCAGGATGGAATAAGATCATATACTTAATTCTTGCTAGGTGTTCTTGACCTAACACTCGTATCACAAGTTCAAAAATATATATAATTCACTGTTTTAACCATAGAAAAAGAGCCAAGGAAAAGAAACAGTCAAATTATTGAAATGAATACAGCAAGTAATATCTTGAAAAACAGAGCTTGAGATATTGAAGCATGCGCATATGAAACATGGAAAATCATCTATGCAGAAGCCAAAGATTTGACAACACCTCAGCTTCTTTCTGGCCCAGTCTAGGAACCAAAAAAAAACCTTTGTACAGTTGTTGATTAATTCCTAATTATAAAGTACAATCTTCCTTAATTCAGAATGAAATTAAGCCCTTCAATTCTTTCTTTCTTAAGACAGGTTTTAACACCTTCAAATCAAAACCAAACAGAACATGTTCTAAAACCACCAAAGTGATTATAGCATTCTGTGTATAGAACTAAAATTCACAAAAACGGGAAAAGAAATAAGAGCCAGAATTACCTTGTATAGGCACTTTAACAGTCTGATTAGATGGTACTTAGAATCTTTTTGTTTTGTTTTCTGTTGCACCTATATAATGGGATTACAGGAAAATGGAAATTCCAACAGTAAAGGAGGAAAACCCAAATGCTCGTTCTGACTTCAGATTTCTGAGAGAGTCCCACTGAAACTCATATAATAGGAAAATTAGGCCTGATCAACTTTCTTATTAGGCTTGGCCCCGGTGATTATAGGCCTGAGTTTTCATATTACCAATATTTTTTAAATACCCTTTCTGAGTATCAAAAGGTTATTTGTTATTTGTTAATGGTTCTTAGGTGAGAACCTCGTAAATTTGTTGCTATAAATTTTTCATTATTAGAAAAAAGAGATAGAAAGAGCTATATTCAAGTAATTAAACGAAGGCAATGGAACAGATTGGGACAGGCCAGAACCTTAGGAAAAACTAGACAATCATCCGTCAGACTCGATAAATTTCGAAATTAAGAATGGAGGAAAAGAAAATATACAATGATAAGTCTGGATGGTTTACAGAACCTATAAATATATTTTCAATCAGCTCCTGTGATTCCATAGTATTGGTGGTTTTGAAGTATGTGTGTGTGAGAGAGAGAGAGCTTAACTCCACATAGCATTGTAAAAACAAGCATGCAGAAAAAATAAAACTTCGAGTCAAAGAATGGGGACATATATCTTCATTTATAGGCCAAACTTCCAAACCAAAATTATCTATGGATGTATACGAATTTACATAACATAAAACCAAAAAACTATGGAATTTCTTCTCGCAGTAGATGCTTGAAAAAGAGAAAAAGAGCTGCCGGAAAAATGTCTCTTTGATCATGCAGTTACAAAAGCATGCATCCAAGTACATTCCAACTATTTTGCCTTCCATGGCAGAACCTCTGGCAAAACTCCACTGTTAAAGACATGCAAGTCGAGCAAGGTATTGTAATGCCCCTTCTCAATTTCCTCCTCTTTCACTTCATGGAGGAGTAGAGTTTCAATAATAAAATCTTCCCAGTCAATATCATTAACTTGTCTTCGTTTTCTCTTCTTCTTAGCATGTACAGAATCCAAAGAGCAACTATCACGGCTCTCACCCAAATCAGTTCTTGATGGATGCATAACTCTATTAATCCGTACTTTAGCAGCATTTATCTTTTCTTTCCTCCTCTTATAAACCCTACAACCAGTAACAAATGATGGGGGCAGAGCATCCAATCCCACATCTTTCTCCAATATTTGCTTGAGTAACAGCTTTTTGGTCAGGTCTGATTTCCCATTCCACCAATCCCCACATGCACTATGCTTAAATTCTATCCTCTTCCTTCCACGAATCTCAACATTCCCTTCCGTGGAATTTTTGTGACGCATCTTATTCAAAAATTCATTGTACATCAAAGATAAGCATTCATGTGAGAGCTCCATCCTATCCAAATCATCATCATCATCCCCCAATCTCACGTTCCCACCATTCTTTTCAACCTCAAAACATTTAGAATCACTCTCCACACCATACCCATAAGTCCCGTACTCAACATCTTTCCTCAAACACTCACTAACCACATCTCCCAAATCAACCCCAACAACACCATCTACTTTCTTCCTCTTCTTGTCATCCGGCAACTCCATTGACTTCCTCTCCATATACTCAATCACAAATGGCGCACTCTTAACCACATTCTTGACAGTGACATCTTCCCCCCAAGGCAAAACCTTAGCCACCTTCACCAGCGACTCCAAAAACTCCCTATACCTTAACCTACTCGTCGAAACATTGGCGTGAACCTCCCGCGCAGCATCCTCGATCCTCATATCCACCCCATTCAACTCCCCCACCAGAACCATCACTGCCGCCACCACCGGCATTGGCCTCCGCCCTGTCGTCAAGAACCACTTCACAGCACACTGTATCAAAAAAATCCCCTGTTTCCTCATTATCTCCACCTTATCCCTCCCCACACTCGAAAGGGTCGAGCTATTCCTCAGCGCCCGTTCGAACGACAATACGATATCGAACTCCGGAAACTCCACCGACCCTTTCAGATCCAAGAAATCGACCACACGTGCCACCATTCTACCTAACTCGTAGACATCGGAGCCGATAACAGAGGCCACCTCCGCAATCGGCAACGGTTTGTTATCTTTTCGCATAACTACATACGCGCAAGCGCCGATTAAGATTGGGAACCACTCACCCTGTCCGAATTCGCTTTCGGTTATTCCGGCGACCATGGTTTTAACTTCGCCGGATTTGTGATCGGACAAGCCTAGATTAGAGGTGAGCCTGCTGATGAGGCTTTGGGCCTCGAAAACTTTCCTTTGTTTGTAAGTGTAAACAGTGCCCGTACCTACGGTGCCGACGCGAACGAAGGTGCCCTCCGGACCGTTGATGCCACCGAGCTGCGTGTCGTAGTTGTCGAACTCCTGGATGAGCCCGCACGCCACGCACACCAAGTTCCCCGTCACGTCGTCCCGCTCGAAGGAATTGCCGCGGCAACTGGTGCAGCCCCGTGAGGGCCTCGACATTGTGGGTCCGTGTCTTGTTGCCAAGAAAATTAGGGTTTTGCAAGATTGAGAGAGAAAGAGAGAGAGAGAGGAAGAGAGAAGAGTGGATTGAGAGAGAAATATATGTTTTTTTGTTTTTTATAGATGAGAGATGGTCGGTTTGATATTTAAAATGCTGCGTTTAACTTACAAAAAAAAAAATGCTGCGTTGAGTTAAACCTATTGGGCCTGGCCTTGTTTTTGCATTAAGCCCAACACGTCTGAAACTAATACCTAATAGAACACTGCAATATATACGTGGTAACTAAAAGAGGATGATATTGATTATAGAAACAATTATGGTGTGAAGGATAAGGTGGGTGTCTTAAAGGGCCGGAAAGCACTATAAACACTTTTTTAAGAGAAAAAACATTGGGTTTTAGAATTTTCATCCGGCTCCTATATAAAGAATATCTATACTTTAAAGAGTTAAAATAAATTTTAGATTATTTTATTGCCCACATTCGACTCTTTACTTTGAGAAAAAAAGTAGGGAGCATGAAATGGCTCTCCTTTTTAGTAGAGAGCTATTTCACTCCTTATTTTTCTTTTTTATAATAAAATATTAATTTCTCCTCTTTAATTTTTATTTTTCTATTTTATTTATTAGAAAAGAATAAAAAACTCTTAAAATATTAATATTTAAATGAAAAGTCAAAGTGGATCCATAGTTAGGAAGGCCTGTGATGTAGGTGTTTAAAAAAAGTAATTCTCTAAAGTAAGAAAAAATTGATTTTACTTTCTATTTTAAAGATAATAATAAAGAGCCCGGTGAAAATGCTCTAATAAGACACTCAAAAATCTAAGAATAATTACCACAATATACGTCTCAAAAAGATCTTTTTCAAATGGGGTTTCACACGCAATTCTAAGACCCATAACAAAAGTTATGCATGTTTTATTAAACATTGCTCAAAGCAATCAAAGCTGAAAAGTCAAATTAATTGATCGATCGATCTTGGAATGCTGAAATGTCATTTTTGAGACATAAAAAGGCTGGTTGGGGCTAGGGTTCCATTTTGTGTGCCCCAAATTTTCAAACACAACCTAAAAGCCTTTGGAAAGAGAAAACAGAGAGAGAAAGAGAGGAATTGAAGGAAATATAGGAGATTTGAGAAGAGAACAAGAGAATGTAGTGTTTGAAGCAAAAGGGCTTAAGCAAGTTCAAGAACAAAGACAACCTTGCTTTAGGATGATGTAGAGCCAACCAACCAGTCTCAGTTGCTATTGACGTTGGTGGACATGCTTTCCAGTTTTACTCGAGCAGCATCTTCATTGGGACGTGTGGTACAAGCCTAGACCATGGTGTCACAGCAATTAGGTATGGCACTAATGCTAATGGGAGTAAGTGCTGGCTCGTTAAAAATTCGTGGGGCACCGATTGGGGCTAGGGTGGCTATATAAGGTTGTAAAGGGGCATTGATGCCAAGGAAGGCATTTTGACAAATGCCTTCCTTGGCATCAATGCCCCTTTTAACAACCTTATATAGCCACCCTAGCCCCAATCGGTGCCCACGAATTTTTAACGAGCCAGCACTTACTCCCATTTAGCATTGTGCCATACCTAATTGCTGTGACACCATGGTCTAGGCTTGTACCACACGTCCCATGAAGATGCTGCTCGAGTAAAACTGGAAAGCATGTCCACCAACGTCAATAGCAACTGAGACTGGTTGGTTGCTCTACATCATCCTAAAGCAAAGGTTGTCTTTGTCTTGAACTTGCTTAAGCCCTTTTGCTTCAAACCACCACATTCTCTGTTCTCTTCTCAAATCCCTATATTTCCTTCAATTCCTCTCTCTTCTCTCTCTCTTTATTTTCTCTTCCAAAGGCTGTTAGGTTGTGTTTGAAAATTTGGGGCACACAAATGGAACCCTATGCCCCAACCAGCCTTTTTATGTCTCAAAAATGACATTTCAGCATTCCAAGATCGATCGATCAATTAATTTGACTTTTCAGCTTTGATTGCATTGTGCAATGTTTAATAAAACATGCATAACTTTTTTATGGGTCTCAAATTGCGGTGAGACTCCATTTGAAAAAGATTTTTTGAGTCGTACATTGTGGTACTATTTTTAGATTTTTGAGTGTCTTATTAGAGCATTTCATCCGACTCTCTATTTTTATCTTCAAAATAGGAAGTAAAAATCAATTTTTCTTACTTTAGAGAATTACTTTTTTTAAACACCTACATCCGGCTTCCTAAACTATGGATCCACTTTGACTTTTCATTTTAAATATTAATATTTTAAGAGTTTTTTATTCTTTTTCTAATAATAAAATTAGAAAAATAAAAAAATTAAAAAGAGAATTAATATTTTATTATAAAAAAGAAAAATAAGGAGTGAAATAGCTCTCTACTATAGGGAGCCATTTCATGCTCCTTATTTTTTTCTCAAAGTAAAGAGTCGAATGTGGGCAATAAATAATCTAAAATTTATTTTAACTCTTTAAAGTATAGATATCTTTATAATAGGGAGCCGGATGAAAATTCTAAAACCCAATGTTTTTTCTCTTAAAACAGTGTTATAGTGCTTCCGGCCCTTTAAGACACCCCCTATATCCTTCACACCATAATGTGTTCTATAATCAATATCATCCTCTTTTAGTTACCACGTATATATTGCAGTGTTCTATAGAGTATAGTTTCAGACGTGTTGGGCTTAATGCAAAAACAAGGCCAGGCCCCATAGGTTTAAACTCAACGCTGCATTTTTTTTTTTTTTGTAAGTTAAACGCAGCATTTTAAATATCAAACCGACCATCTCTCATCTATAAAAAAAAAAAAAACATATATTTCTCTCTCAATCCACTCCTCTTTCCTCTCTCTCTCTCTTTCTCTCTCAATCTTGCAAAACCTAATTTTCTTGGCAACAAGACACGGACCCACAATGTCGAGGCCCTCACGGCTGCACCAGTTGCCGCGGCAATTCCTTCGAGCGGGACGACGTGACGGGACTTGGTGTGCGTGGCGTGCGGGCTCATCCAGGAGTTCGACAACTACGACACGCAGCTCGGTGGCTCAACGGTCCGGAGGGCACCTTCGTTCGCGTCGGAACCGTAGGTACGGGCACTGTTTACACTTACAAACAAAGGAAAGTTTTCGAGCCCAAAGCCTCATCAGCAGGCTCACCTCTAACTAGGCTTGTCCGATCACAAATCCGGCGAAGTTAAAAACCATGGTCGCCGGAATAACCGAAAGCGAATTCGGACAGGGTGAGTGGTTCAAATCTTTAATCGGCGCTTGCGCGTATGTAGTTATGCGAAAAGATAACAAACCGTTGCCGATTGCGGAGGTGGCCTCTGTTATCGGCTCCGATGTCTACGAGTTAGGTAGAATGGTGCACGTGTGGCGATTTCTTGGATTCTGAAAGGGTCGGTGGAGTTTCCGGAGTTCGATTATCGTATTGTCGTTCGAACGGGCGCTGAGGAATAGCTCGACCCTTTCGAGTGTGGGGAGGGATTAAGGTGGAGATAATGAGGAAACAGGGGATTTTTTTGATACAGTGTGCTGGAAGTGGTTCTTGACGACCAGGGCGGAGGCCAATGCCGGTGGTGGCGGCAGTGATGTTCTGGTGGGGAGTTGAATGGGGTGGATATGAGGATCGAGGTGTCGCGGAGGTTCACGCCAATGTTTCGGACGATAGGTTAAGGTATGGGAGTTTTGGAGCGCTGGTGAAGGTGGCTAAGGGTTTTGCTTGGGGGGAAGATGTCACTGTCAAGAATGTGGTTAAGAGTGCGCCATTTGTGTTGAGTATATGGAGAGAAGTCAATGGAGTTGCCGATGACAAGAAGAGGAAGAAAGTAGATGGTGTTGTTGGGGTTGATTTGGGAGATGTGTTAGTGAGTGGTTTGAGAAAGATGTTGAGTACGGACTTATGGGTATGGTGTGGGAGTGATTCTAAATGTTTTGAGGTTGAAAAGAATGGTGGAACGTGAGATTGGGGATGATGATGATGATTTGGATAGGATGGAGCTCTCACATGATGGCTTATCTTTGATGTACAATGAATTTTTGAATAAGATGCGTCACAAAAATTCCACGGAAGGGAATGTTGAGATTCGGGAAGGAAGGAGGATAGAATTTAAGCATAGTGCATGTGGGATTGGTGGAATGGAAATCAGACCTGACCAAAAAGCTGTTACCAAGCAAATATTGGAGAAAGATGGTGGATTGATGCTCTGCCCCCATCATTTGTTACTGTTGTAGGGTTTATAAGAGGAGGAAAGAAAAGATAAATGCTGCTAAAGTACGGATTAATAGAGTTATGCACCATCAAGAACTGATTGGGTGAGAGCCGTGATAGTTGCTCTTTGGATTCTGTACATGCTAAGAAGAAGAGAAAACGAAGACAAAGTTAATGATATTGACTGGGAGATTTTATTATTGAAACTCTACTTCCTCCATGAAGTGAAAGAGGAGGAAATTGAGAAGGGGCATTACAATACCTTGCTCGACTTGCATGTCTTTAACAGGTGAGTTTTGCCAGAGGTTCTGCCATGGAAGGCAAAATAGTTGGAATGTACTTGGAGCATGCTTTTGTAACTGCATGATCAAGAGAACATTTTTCGGCAGCTCTTTTTCTCTTTTTCAAGCATCTACTGCGAGAAGAAATTCCATAGTTTTTTTGTTTTATTTATTATTAATTCGTATACATCCATAGATAATTGGTTTGGAAGTTTGGCCTATAAATGAAGATATATGTCCCCATTCTTTGACTTGAAGTTTTATTTTTTCTGCATGCTTGTTTTACAATGCTATGTGAGTTAAGCTCTCTCTCTCTCACACACACATACTTCAAAACCACCAATACTATGGAAATCAAAGGAGCTGATTGAAAATATATTTATAGGTTCTGTAAACCATCCAGACTTATCATGTATATTTTCTTTTCTCCATTCTAATTTCGAAATTTATCGAGTCTGACGGATGTTTGTCTAGTTTTTGCCTAAGGTTCTGGCCTGTCCCAATCTGTTCCATTGCCTTCGTTAATTACTTGAATATAGCGCTTTCTATCTCTTTTTTCTAATAATGAAAAATTTATAGCAACAAATTTACGAGGTTCTCACCTAAGAACCATTAACAAATAACAAATAACCTTTTGATACTCAGAAAGGGTATTTAAAAAATATTGGTAATAATGAAAACTCAGGCCTATAATCACCGGGGCCAGCCTAATAAGAAAGTTGATCAGGCTAATTTCCTATTATATGAGTTTTCAGTGGGACTCTCTCAGAATCTGAAGTCAGAACGAGCAATTTGGGTTTTCCTCCTTTACTGTTGGAATTTCCATTTTCCTGTAATACCCCAATTTATATAGTGTGGCAACAGAAAACAAAACAAAAAGATTCTAAGTACCATCTAATCAGACTGTTAAAGTGCCTATACAAGGTAATTCTGGCTCTTCTTTCTTTCCCGTTTTTGTGAATTTTAGTTCTATACACAGAATTGCTATAATCACTTTGGTGGTTTTTAGAACATGTTCGTTTGGTTTTGATTTGAAGGTGTTAAACACTGTCTTAAGAAAGAAAGAAGAGAAGGGCTTAATTTCATTCTGAATTAAGGAAGATTGTACTAATAATTAGGAATTAATAACAACTGTACAAAGGTTTTTTTTTGGTTCCTAGACTGGGCCAGAAACAAGCTGAGGTGTGTCAAATCTTGGCTTCTGCATAGATGATTTTCCATGTTTCATATGCGCATGCTTCAATATCTCAAGGCTCTGTTTATTCTT
>FXXK01001498.1:54801-70984 GCA_900184695.1 Betula pendula | reverse complement strand
GGCTCTTATTTTGACCTATAGTTTGTCATATTTTGAAGATTATCGGCCTATTGTTGTTAAAGACCCATCTCTGGTCATCGTTGCCACTATCAAGTCACCGCCACCGACCACTACCAACTCTGAAGTGTTTTCAACGATCATCTCCGATCTCTACCGCCGACCGCTACCATCTCCAGCCAAAAAAAAAAAAATCAAACTCAAGATTTCATAATCTTTCACCATGAGTTTGAGGGAGATGTTAGAATATATTAGAAAATTGGATTTTAGAGACTTATTATAATTGATTGTAATATCTTATAATCAGATTATTTGATTGTAATCAGATTTGACGGTAATCAAATCAATGTACCATACTTATTACCACAATTCTCCTATAAATAGAAATTTTATATATTGTAAAAATATGAAGTGAATAAGAGTATAATGTAGTCATTTGGATTTTATCATGTAGACGTAAGTCATAGACTGAACCATGTAAATCTCTTGTCTCTTATCTCTATTTTATTATTCCGCCTTTAAATTTGGTGAAAAAAAATATATTTTAGATCTTTTTTTTACTGTAGCCCCTCAAAAAAGTTCTTTAATACAATCCAGCCCTCCTCAAGTTAAATTTATAGTTCCATTTCTGCCTTCAAATACCCTTTTTTCTTCAAATTTTGAAGAACCAAACCTTAAAAAACACCTTACATCATATTCCTTCTCGTCCTTCATTTTAAAGAAAATGCTTCAGTGAATCACGGTAGATCTTTCATCTTTTTATTTTATTCATTCTCTCTCTTTAAGCCTAATATTTTTTTTTTTNTTATAATTGATTGTAATATCTTATAATCAAATTATTTGATTGTAATCAGATTTGACGGTAATTAAATCAATGTACCATACTTATTACCACAATTCTCCTATAAATAGAAATTTTATATATTGTAAAAATATGAAGTGAATAAGAATATAATGTAATCATTTGGATTTTATCATGTAGACGTAAGTCATAGACTGAACCATGTAAATCTCTTGTCTCTTATCTCTATTTTATTATTCCGCCTTTAAATTTGGTGAAAAAAAATATATTTTAGATCTTTTTTTTACTGTAGCCCCTCAAAAAGTTCTTTAATACAATCCAGCCCTCCTTAAGTTAAATTTATAGTTCCATTTCTGCCTTCAAACACCCTTTTTTCTTCAAATTTTGAAGAACCACACCTTAAAAAACACCTTACATCATATTCCTTCTCGTCCTTCATTTTAAAGAAAATGCTTCAGTGAATCACGGTAGATCTTTCATCTTTTTATTTTATTCATTCTCTCTCTTTAAGCCTAATAATTTTATTTTATTTTTTTAAAAAAAAACTCTTCCTACTCTCATCTCCATCTCCAAAAGCTTGCATATTTTAATGGAATAAATAATGAATTAAAGAAAAAATAAAGAATAAGATGTTGTCTGTTTTTCAAAAGTCATTCTTCAAAATATGTAGAAAATTTTGAAGAACCGTACGTCTGCGAATGCTCTAAATAACAGAGAAGTTTCAATGTTTCACGTTATTTAATAGGAAAACATTGTACTATTATTTGCTTCTCACTCGCCAAAAAAGAAAAGTTTGTATGATTCAATTTTTTTTTTTTAGCTGGGCTTGTATGATGCACTTATATAGGTAGCATTTTGTTTTTATTTAATTATTATGAGCTATTTTTCGTCTTCAACATATAAGGTAAAATAAAATTAAGTAATGTTTGTACATCTACTCTATATTTTTCTCAGAATCTTTTTTGCACACATGGATTAACTTTTTTATTTTTTAGGAAGAGTAAGTAGACCCTATCTTTTGTTAAAAAATGAAAAAATTAGTCCATATGTGTAAGAAGGATTATGAGAATGACATAGAGTAGAGGCAAGTATTACTCAATAAAATTTTTCACTTTTATTTAGAAGAATATTTATCCTTTAATTTAAGGAATAGTCATTCCTTCAAGAGCAATCAAAATAATAATTATTTTACGTGTTAGGTTTTTATTATATACTCTAATACAAATATTATTTTATTCTATATTTTTTCATTCCTAATAAAAGCTATTCATTTTTTATAATGAAATAATTATTTTGGATACCGATCATAACCTAAGAATATTACAAATTATAGTGAAGACAACCCATCTTGTAGTTAGAATTGAAAAACAAAACTTATACTCTCTGACACTCGTCACTCTCTCATTAGTATTCTTGTTTTTGTTTTGTTTTGGTTTTTTTTTTTAATTTGTTTTTTTTTATGTCAAAATGCCTATATGGGCATACCTTTTTAGTCTTTTAGGCCGACCACTGTCCACAACCAGACAGCCTCTCTTCCAATAGTTTTTTTTTTTTTAAAAAAAAAAATGTAGTTTTCTATTCCAAATAGCCGAATCCATGAATTTCATCATAGAATAGAAAAAAATTAAAAAAACCATGACTTCCAAATTGAACGGTTTTGTTTTTTTGAATATATATATATATATATGGGAGTTACTAATGTGCTGCATTATAAATTAGCTAGTTTATCCGTTTTGAATATGTTTCTCTTAAAACAAAAAGTTGAAAAATTAAAATATGGTTGAAGATCTAATGATTGTCTCTCCACAGGTTGCCCTTTAGTTCATCTCTTCTTGAGATTTGGACGGAGCTGTACATATAGGCAATACTAGGTAGTGTTTTTTTGATATTTTTCTTTACTTTATAGTATTTAGTTATTTCTAATTCCTTTGTGACCCTGTCTATTCCAAGATAAACAATAAAATGTTCATAAATAAATCAAAAAATTGAGCATTTTTACCATATATAATTTATTGTATGATTATTTCTATTCATACTGTTATATATATATATAGTAATTAGATTTGTCAACCTCCATGTCTACCTTATATCAACCAAAATTGATTTGACTTTTAAAATTACTATTAAATTTATGATAGATTATTATTGACTTTTTATCTAATAATGATTTTAAAATTCACATCAACTTTGGTGGACATAAGGTAGACATGAAAGTTAATATGTATCATTACTCATATATATAATGAATGCTTATTTTGTTGTTTATCGAATTTGATTGTCTCTTATGGGATTGTAATTTAACTTGAAAAATTTAGGTTCATCAATCATGTCAAAGCTTAAGATTATCGATTCATTCTTCAAAAGAAAAGAAGCTGACATTTTATAAAGTAATACACCGTTCAATTTTAATGTTGAAATTTTAAATCTCAAATAACGTTCACTTAAATTTCCAAGGGTTGAAGATGAAGAACATCCTTTTGAATCTCTATTTATATAAACCAATAGATTCCTTTTAAATCTTCCATATTTAATGTTAACAAAGTTGATGTTTATTCTCTAGATCAAAATCTAGGATTACGTTCTCCAATGTAGGACTATCCAGTTAATAAACGTGAAGCAATAAGACAAGCTTATTTGAAATACGGTGCATATCAAATTTGTCTTCCAAAATATCCACTTTCTGGATTAGAAAAGAATCCTCATCGCTTTCAAGCCTCTTGGTTCACATAATTTTTATCTAAGCTTGAGTATTCTGATTCTAAGGATGTCGCATATGATCTACCATGTTATCTTTTTACTATGAAAACAGTTGGACGTCCTGGATGAGATGTGTTTACTATAAAGGGATTTAGAAATTGGAAAAAGGTTCATGATAGAAAAATTGTTCCTTTTTGACTCATATTAGAAGAGGATCCTTGTTCACCCCATAATAATGAAGTGCAATCTTGTGAGGATTTACTAAAACAATCATGGCATATTGATAAAGTATTGAATGCACAACGTATCGAATTTTTTTTAAATAATCGACTACGTGTGAAAACTTTTATTAATGTTGTTTGGTAGCTTGCATTTAAAGGATGTGCTTTTAGAGATCAATGAGACTCTTGATTCAAAAAATTGATGTAATTTTTTTGAGATAATTCAAATTTTGGCATCATATAACGATAAAGTTGCAAAGGTTATTTTGAAAAATGCTCATAAATCTGGAAAGTATATGTCACGTACAATAAAGTGTGAGATAAAATTCATGAAGATATTCAAGACTCTAAATTTTGCATTATTGTTGATGAAGCACGATATGAGTCTAAGAGATAGCAAATGGTTATTGTTTTGAGATTTGTTGACAAAGATGATTTTGTATAAGAACGCTTCTTTGATGTTATTCATGTTAAAGATATATCGGGATTGGCTCTAAAGAATGGAGTATCTACTGTTCTTTTTCGTTATGGCCTTGATATTCAAAATATTCGTGGACAATGATATAATGGTGCTAACAATATGCATGGTAAATGAAAATGATTGCAAACATTATTTCTTAAAGATTGTCCTTGTAGATATTATTTTCACTATTTTGCTCATCAATTACAATTGGCATTAGTTACTGCATCTAAAGAGGTTATTTATTTTCATGAGTTCTTCACAAATTTTAATTTCATTATCAATGTAGTTGGTGCTTCATGTAAACATCACAATAAATTACATACTGCTCGAGCAGCACATATTGCACATATGTGAGTTATTAGTGAACTTGAAACTGGAAAAAGAGTTAATTAAATTGACATTTTGAAACGAGTAGGTGATTCTCGTTGGGGTTCTTATTTTAATTTTATTTATAGCCTAATAAGGATTTTTGATACTACTTGTTCACTGTTTGAAAATACTAGAAGAAATTGAGCCACTTACTCTCAACGTGGAGATGCTAATTTTGTTTATAAAATGGTTAGATTCTTCAAATTCATATTTATTTTACATTTAATGAAGGAAATTATGGGTATTACAGATGTTCTTTATCAAGCTTTGCAACAAAAAACTCAAGATATCTTGAATGCTATTCATTCAGTCTCTGTTGCAAAAGAACTTATATAAAAGTTCAGAGATGATGATTGGGATAATTTGCTTAAGAACGTCATTTCTTTCTTCAACAAATTTGAAATTGAGATTCCATATTTAAGTGCTCGTTATGTTGAAGGTTGAGGTCATAATCAATGAAATCACATTACAGTGGACCATCATTATCATTTTGATATATTAATTACTTCTATAGACTTTCAATTGCAATAGTTTAGTAGTATGTTTGGTGAAAGGACAATATTACTTTTGACAATTAGCTCAGTGTAAACGCGCGAGCACTATCGGTTTTAAAATTTATAAATAACCACTCGCGATAGATCGTATCCTCGTAGGATAGTTCTAAAAGAGGGTATCGTCCGCAGGAATTGTGTTGGTTGCTTTTGTTACAAAGTTACCACAGTTCCTTCCAACTTAACTCATGAAAATACATGGTTTTGAATTTCTTAAGAACTAAAAGACATAAATTGACAAGAATTAAGTAAAGATAAAGGGAGTAGAGAGAGTATAAGAATTTGACTTCATCCAATCCTCATACTACAAGTGAACTACATCTAGTATGGATCTTTTGACATAAGTATAAAGTGAGAGTGCAAAAGTTGTCAACCCTTACAACTACTCCTCATGAATGTACTTTTAAAAGGAATTAATATAGCATCTTAGTTATACTCTAATCACCCACCTAATCATCTAAATGTGAGATAATTGAAGCTCACTAGCATGCAATATAAACCATTCTCAAAGCTTACACAATTCTATGGGAAAAGCATGACGCATTATAGGTTTCCACTAGACTTTCCACTTACACTAAGTTAAACTAATGTGGATTGAATCGTGGTCCCTAGCATAACTCATCAAACCCTCATAAATCATGTCAAAAAGCATCATTGTATAACCTATGTTCCCTCAATCAAGGATCATGAAAACATAATAGTCAATCAAGAAAACAACACTTTCTCATAGACAAGAAAAGATAATTTTTACTCAAATTGATATCACATGAAGAACAATATCCTTGGCTACACAATCATTATACAAAATATGCAAGATCCTAGCTAAACATAATCAACCCATAGCACTTGGAATGAAATCCATCAAAACCTTATAAAAGATTTAGTTTCTTATATAGAAATTGAAAATCTCCATTGAATTGGAGAGAACCACTTCCTAAGGAGATTAAGTGCTAAGGGATGAGTTCTACCTACTGTCCAGCAACAAAAGAAAGCAAAAGAAAACTAAAAACTACTCTGAAATAAAACTAAAAACGAATTACTGCCTCTCTCAAACAGAAAATAAATTATATAAGGAAAAAGTGCTTTGATCTGTCTTAAGGAAAGATCAAGCTAAAAATCTGAAGTTCCAATTGTTAGGAGTCTTCTGAGAAGGGATTTCGGCGCCCACAATAGCCTGCCCAGCCGCAATATTTGATCAAAAATATCATTACATCGTTATCTGCCGTCAAATATCTGTTCACGTTCTGGAAGCATCGATTGCGATTGATCCAAGGATGCTACGATCGATCCAAGGCTGCGATCGATCCAAGATTCCTGTGATCAATCCAAGGCTGCGATCGATCCAAGAAAATGGTGATCGATCGCTGGACAATTCTTCTGCTCCACAACTCTCCTTTGATGTCTTTTTAGGCCCAATGTTTAAGATTTGCATGTATTTCCATTTAAGACCTAAAAATAAGACAAANCACTAAACACAACAAAATATTAAATAATAATACAAACTAAAGTTTAACATATGCGAGTTATGGAGTTTAAATGTATAACATTCAACACTTATCACTCAGCCTTAAATCCAAACAATACTTGCAAATAATTTATAATTGATGATATATGTAGTATTGCGTATAAGTATTATCCTCTTGATTTTTCTAAGCAGGAGAAAATTAATTTGAGATATAAGAGCATTTTGAATTTGATCTACTCAATGATCCGAAATTACAAATTGTGTCTTCCATTGTAGAATTATGTCAAGTATTGGCAAAGATAGAAAAATCAAAGAAATATTATCTTACAGATAGATTGTTTCATCTTATTTTGACTCTTCTAGTGTCTACAGTGACTACCGAAATAGAATTTTCAGTTATGAAAGCTATTAAAACAAGACTTCGCAACAAAATGGAGGATGATTTTCTTGCAAATAGTTTAGTTCTTATATTGAAAGGAAAATTCCTGAGAACTTCAATTTAGATTCAATATTTGATGATTTTGTTCTCTAAGGGACTGTAAACTACAGTTTTAGACATTTTTTGTATTTTTGTCTTTCTGTTGTAGTGCTGACATGTTACGTTACTAATATATTAATTTTGGTACATATTTATGAACTTCTATAGATATAGTTTTTGTGATATACATACCGTGTGAAAAATAAGATTTTATAATATACTACATGTTTATATTTTTTTTTAGTATAGAGGTACGTCCGTAATCAAGAAATCCACAAATGAATGGATATAGATCTAATTTCTTTCTTTTTTTTCTCAGCAATCCCTATAATCGGAAACTACAACCAACAGTTATCCAGTTGCAGTTATTTACGGTTATGCGATTGGCAGTTGCTAGCAGTTATTAGTGGTTAATAACCACCACACTTGTACACCCCTATTAGCTGGAAGCTACCATGGTATTTTTTATAAAAATTTTAAAAAAAAATTCTCTATTTTTTTTTTTTGGGTGATGAATAACCACCGAGGTATATTCTGAAGGAGAAGAAGAAAGAAGTGGACAAAACCAAAACTAAAAGTCTAAAACTTAAAATCCATGCCTACCCACGATAGCGAAGGATCCATACTGGTATTCGCGCAATTCCAGAGCAAGGTGGACGAGGGTTTCTGGCATAGGTTGTCCTCTCTCAAGCTCAACAAGCACAGCATCGATGACTTACCCCTTCCCATTACTAGTACACATCACTCACTATTCTTTGAATTCTTTCTGCTTCTAATTTTGCTTCTCGTTACCCTAATAAGGAATCGGATTTTGTGATTTCTTGTTTTTGTTGGTGTAGTGGTTGTGAGTTCGTAATTATTTATTTTTTGTGCGTAATCTTACTGTTTGGTTGATGGGAAAGTAAAGGGAACCAAGAGAAAATTATAATATATGTGTTTTTTTGTTTTATTCACCCCAGAAAAAAAAAAAAAAAACATTGAAAAGTTTTGAGTGAGCTAATCCTATTGTTGGGACAAAATATCCCTTTTTTATTATGGACCCACATGGTTGACACGTGTAAGGCCAAGATGCAATCTTGGCCAAAGTCAAATCCCTTTATATATAGAAAGGGAAGACCATTAGTAGGGGTCTGCTGGACTTTTAGACTTCTGTCTTCCTCTATCTCCCTCTCTCAGACAGGAGCCCTCCGTGAGAGCTCCGGCTAGACTATCTCTCTCTCTTTCTAAACCCCATTTATTTTCCTCAGTTTATATAAGCTTGCTAACTTAGCATCGAGGGTCTTTGGCTCCGGCCGGGACATTCTGATGGCTCTTTATTTTGCAGATATACCCCTCTTAATGCCAGGGGAGTTAACTCTCAGTTCAACCGTACGTTGGCTGCTACAGTCGTCGGCTCAACGAAGAAGACGACCTAAAAATAGCACCAACAGTTTGGCGCCGTCTGTGGGAAACGACAGTTTCTCATCTCTCAAAAACATTTTTACATCAGCAAAATATTTTTGTCAAATCTTCGTTCAACTCCAGCAAAAAAAAAAAAATGACTGGTAAAAAGCAGCTTCAGCAGCAGTTCAAACAAGAAGACATGGAAGACTTCGGCGTTCCTCTGTTTTTCCCAGGTTCGAGCTTACACAAAGAGATGGAAGGAAGAAGAAGGAGGAAGTACGAAAAGATTGAAAAAATCTGTAGAATAAATGCTGCTGTCAGAAGAAGATAATCTAATGCAGAGTTACTGTACATTTCTGACATCCCAATTTATTTTATAATATGTTATCTATTCATTAATAGTATTTTACAGAATAGCCCTTACTGGTAGGCCCACCTCTGTGCTGGTTTATTTTATAAAATCAGGGGTAGTTTAGTCTCTCCACCTGCATGTGTATAAGACAGCCAAAAGGAGGAAAAAGGAGACGTCATTTCACTGCAGAAGGACAGTGTACGTTTCCCTCTCTTTTTTTATTAACATGAAATATATGGTGATGAGAAATGAGCTGGAAAGTATTAGCAGGGCGACGTTGGCTCCCAGGACAAGCGTAAATATATGCGAACACTGGGCTAACTCGTTGCAGGAATAAAAAAGGGGAAATACCTGCCTCTTGTTCATTATTCATTTAATCTGTTGCCTTTAAGAGCTTTACCACCATTTATTTTATTGACTACTTACTTTGAAAAGTTTGGATTTTGAAAAGTCAAAGAATTGTAATCTTGCTCACAACATTGGCTTTATCAAGCCTTCATCCACGTATCAAAAGGTGGAAAGAGAAAAATCCTCTCCTTGACTTTTGTGCTTTTAGAACAAGAAAGCTTCAAATTGAAAGAGGAGCCCCTCAGTTTTTACAAAGTGTCATAAAAAAGGGGACTGTGTTGTCATATCAGCCGGCAGTAAAGCATGAAGCCTAACAGGTGTCAAAAGAAGAAAAAGAGGAGAGTGCATAGATAGGCTTTATGTGGATCACGACCGAACCTGCAGATCTCTGGAGAGTCCTTTTCGATAGCTGTATTGCTATTCTCAGGATGTATCGTCTGTTCCTTTAAGTTCGGTTCCACGATGACGGAAACTTCTATGCAGAGCAAGAGAACCTCCAAACACTTAGCTTCAAACAGCGTCCAAATCCGAGCACTTTCCGAGCAGAATGACGCCCACTATTGAGCTGAATCACTGAATCAAAGTAGCCAATCCTTTATTTGACGACCTTTGGGCCTCCTCCCGAGCGCTGCCACAGGTCAGTGTTCTCCATCATGGGGCCGCTACTCTGCATTAGCCATCCAAGTGTGAGTTCCAGTCACTAAGTCGCTCCAAGCTGCGCTTTCGACCCAGCGTCGTCATCCAAGCGCCTCCTCAGCTTCTTGTGGCCCCTCGTACCCAGGATGAACGCGAAAATTGTTCTGAATATTGGGTCTCCAAGTACTAGAGTTCTGGGCGTTAGACATCAAGAAGGCCGAAGGACATTGTTGTTATTGGCAGTTATGAGCGTGGAACTGTATTTCTATGAGCTTTGGATTTCCCTTTCGATCGCTGTCACCGATCAGTGTTTTAGATCATGGGTCGTTCCTCCCCGACCTTCTACCCTTAGCTGAGTGATATTTTCCGACCTTCATGGTCGCCAAGGTTCGTCCCCGACCTTCAAGATTTTCACTAAGCTTGAGCTATGAATTCCGGAACATGAAGGTCGCTCCACTGCAAGCTCAGATACAGATTTTTTGAGCCTACAAGGAGATCGTTCTACACGAAGGCAAAATATAGACCTTGGTCTCCACAGCCGACCATTAAGGGTCGTTAGTCTACCGATCCTTAAGATCGCCAGAAATTCTTACCGACCTTCATCTCCAAGTTCGGTGCCGACCTTCAAGATCCCAGAGATTCCTACCGACCATATCTTACCGACCTTCATCTCCAAGTTCGGTGCCGACCTTCAAGATCCCAGAGATTCCTATCGACCATATTCACTGACCTTCGCATCTTCAAGGTTCGCCAAAAATCCTCAAGATACCAAAGATTCCTACCGACCGTCTTCACCGACCTTCGCATGGTCACCGAACATCTTTACCGACCTTCATCTTCGAGGTTCTGTTACCGACCCTCATCTTCGAGGTTCTGTTACCGACCTTCGTCTTCAAGCTTCTGTCACCGACCTTCAAGAATTCCCGACCTTCACCTTCAAGGTTGGTCACCCCCAACCTTCAAGACTTTTGCCGGACGGCACCTCTTCGTCAAGCTCTTTCCCGACCATGTATCAGATTTTTGCATAAAAAAAAAAAAGGAAGAGAAAATTGAATAGAAGGAAAGAAGCAAGAAGGACGGAAGATAAAACGAAGAGAAACCTCACCGAAACAAAGCTACTGTCATGGGCCCAGAGAACTGATGCAGAATGCTCGGAATCCGATCTCCACCGTTCACAACGAAGATCCACATGTCATGAACATCCCTGTAAATTTTCAGCCTAATCGGACCACAAACGCTCGTCGATCGGAGCTATTTATCAATGCTGGACGGGATTTTCAGATTCCCTGAAACTGATTTGCCTTTCTCTGATTCGTCACCAGAAGTGGAAGCTGGGTTGCTGGGCGAGACAGCCGTCTCCACGCTGTTCCTCCCATTCGTGGTTCAGAACAAGCGGCTCCAAAAGAAAAAGAAGTGGGGAACTTAATCTCAAGCTTTAAGCCCTGCAAGCCGACCTTCAAGCTCGTTCCACATTTCAGATATGTCTCCCGACCATGCCACAGATAAGTATTGTCTGCTTTTGATGGCCGTATTTCTTAGACAGCTGCAAAAAAAAAGAAAAAAAAAATTTCAATTGACCCTCAAGGTTTAAAATTTTCAACCGAACCTCAGGGGTCAAAATACTTTTCTGGAACTTCCGGGTTCCCAAAATATTTTTTTGGAACCTCCGGGTTCCCAAAATATTTTTTCTGGAGCCGTCCGGGTTCCCAAAATATTTCCTGGAGCCTCCGGTTCCCAAATATTTTCTGAACCCTTCGGTTTCCCAAATATTTTTTGGAACCTCCGGGTTCCCAAAACATTTTTCGCGAACCTCCGGATTCCCAAAATAATTTTCAACCGAACCTCCGGGTTCCCAAAATATTTTACCGAACCTCCGGGTTCCCAAGATTTTTTACCGAACCTTCCGGGTTCCAAAATATTTTTACCGAAACCTCCGGGTTCCAAAATATTTTTCTTGAACCTCCGGGTTCCCAAAATATTTTTACCGAACCTTCGGGTTCCCAAAATATTTTCATGAACCTCCGGGTTCCAAAATATCTTTCTTGAACCTCCGGGTTCCAAAATATCTTTCCTTGAACCTCCGGTTCCCAAAAATATTTTTCATGAACCTCCGGTTCCAAAAATATTTTTCTTGAACCTCCGGGTCCCAAGATTTTTACTGAACCTCCGGGTTCCAAAATATTTTTCTTGAACCTCCGGGTTCCAAAAGTATTTTTACTGAACCTTCGGGTTCCAAAATATTTTTCTTGAACCTCCGGGTTCCCAAAATATTTTTACCGAACTTCGGGTTCCCAAAATATTTTTCATGAACCTCCGGGTTCCCAAAATATTTTTCTTGAACCTCCGGGTTTCCCAGATTTTTACCGAACCTTCGGATTTCCCAAAATATTTTCATGAATCTCCGGGTTCCAAAAATATTTTTCTTGAACCTCCGGGTTCCCAAGATTTTTAACTGAACCTCCGGGTTCCAAAATAATTTTCTTGAACCTCCGGGTTTCCCAAGATTTTTACCGAACCTTCGTCCCAAAATATTTTTCATGAACATCAGGGTTCCAAAATATTTTTCTTGAACCTCCTGGTTCCCAAAGATTTCTACCGAACCTTCGGGTTCCCAAAATATTTTTTTTGAACCTCCGGGTTCCCAAATATTTTTCTTGAACCTCCGGATTCGCAAAATCTTTTCCGAATCCCCGGATCTTCAAAATTTTTCCAAGCCTCGAAATGTCATGCAAAAGCCCTTCGGCCTCGAACGAAAAAGAAGTTGGCGGAAAAGCATCCCCGAAAGATAAGTAATCACATTCTTTACTTTTGTCACTTCTCTTTTGCATTGCTATATTGCTTTCTGCTCAATAGGCACTATCTGCTGAGTAATAAAATGTCAAAGTCAAAACTTCACTGAAAAAAGCCCTGGAGCTAGTGTTATTGTCTTTTGCATATTACATTCAAAGATTGTGCCGCTTACTGGCATGGCCAAAAACTGCTAAGCAAGCCACATAAAAAAAAACTTCTGCCTAAGCACAAGCAGCGCTTGAGGCAAAAAGTTGGGGGGAAACCACCCGAATGCTTCGAGACTTTTCTTGAAGATAGTTTAATATGCTTGGATCCGCATAATAAAAATCTAGTGGCGTTGAAGCTAAATTTGCCAAGCTCGCCAATTGATCCGCAACACACAAGATCCACAAGTGCATGGGCCAGTTCCTAAATCAAGCCAAAGAGTTACTGCCAATCAGATATTTTATTGAGCAATCATGTTGCAAGAAGCTCACCCTCCACAGAAATATGAGATAAGTTTACATTGCTTTTCTTTTTAGTATTCTTGTTTATTGGCTCATGGCACATCAACGCATCATGATTAACTAGTGAATTCCATTGCTTTTATAATATCGAGAATGGTTAAGTTTTTATTATGGATTGTGATTGTGAGATTTCTATATTCATTGTATAACCCAAAAGAACTTTTGGATGTATAATCCAAAAGGACTTCTAGAGCCAGTATTTGCCAACTTGTGCAGGCTCCTAGAACAAAGGGTTGACCAAAGAGGACAACCACTCAAGTCGGTGATTTCTATATTACCTTCTATCTTTGTACCTTTATATTACCTTGCAAATCCACGATATAACCCTGGAAACTTTTGGAGCTTGTGCTTTATCATGATATGCAGCAAACCACGCCGCAAGCACCAAAACGAAAAGAGGCTAAAAATTATGAGTTCCGACTCCAAGAGCCAACAAAAAAAAGGAGAGCTCTCACATCCACGGAGCGGTGTAGCATGTGGCGAACCCAAAGCCACCTAAAAGGTCACTTCCTGAAGTCAACAGTAGACCCATGGCTCAAGGGAGTGCACATGGTAGCGGCCGGACCTGACTGGAAATCGGCCGCGACATACCCAATCAAATCACCTGATGAAGTCCCAAAATTGGGCTTCCAGAAAAAGAAAAAAGCTTCTGCCTAAGTGCAGACAGCACTTGAGGCAAAAAGTTCGGGGGAAACCACCCGGAATGTACTCAAAGAAATCGCGAACGGAAAAATTCCTACACACCCAGGTCACGTATGCAAGATAAGTTTACGTTGTGCCTTTCTCACTATCGTTTATTGATTATGTTTTGTAGTGAAAAGTTTGTACATCGTCTTTCATATTATAAAGCTAAGCTGAAATTTTATTTAACAAGCTCTTGGAGCTAGCATGATATCTCTTGCAGACTACTTTATAGAGCGCCAACTTGGCACAGCACCAAAAAATATAATGGCGCTATACAATTGAATGGGTATTGACCTTCGTCAAATCCACGATGGTTGGGCCCCGCGACCCATAGAAACACTTGCTTTCCAAAGCTAAAGCAATAATAACAACTATGAAAAAGAAGAGCATGACCCAAGTACAAAGCTTCTCAAATTCCATGCTCAGAAGCCCTTTTGATAACAAAGGACTACAACGCCAAGTACACCCCACTTGCCCCGAGTGGCGCATTTCAACGCCGAATCATTCATGTTCACATCTGAGAAGAATTTTTCGGTAAGAGCTTCCATAAAAGCTAAATTTCATTTTAATACATTACTATGTACATTGATTGCAGAGTCAAGACCCCGAGTGACTCCTAGCATTGGACTCTCGAGAGATATACTTCGCAAGCTATGCCCGTCATCGATCAAACCAGAAATAATTTCAAGTACACAACAAAGCATCGTCCATATCAGCGGTGACGGAATAGCTCATGCTTCACATTTGGACGACTATCCTCCAAAACACAAGAATATAGGCTCAAAAAGCCGACCCAACAATTTCAACATTCACGTCAACAAGGTTTCAAGCTACTTCGGCTGGATCAATTTAGAGTCCAAGAATCCTTCCAAAAGATCATGAAGAACACAAAAAATAAGTATCAGTGAACAACAATCGTAATAAGTGATTACTTTCCTTTGTATTTTTTCTTCATTTCAAAATCTAATTACCTAACACTATCTGTTGAACACGTTTCACATTTGATAATCGTAAAACCTTTATATGCCATTATTTATCCCATTCACATGGTATTTCAAACTTCATTACTAATCTATAATATGGTCCGAGAGACCCGCATGGCTAGTGTCTGTCATTATGTGCAGATTCAAAAACAAAGGATGAGCTATTGGCCGATTTGAAACAAAATGATGAAGACGCCTTCCAATTCAGAATTCAGCCCCAAGAAACTAGATGAATCTTCTACTTGGGCAAATTCTGCACATGGCTGCGCACACCAATCATAAGCCACGAGGACCATCCAACAAAACCGAAAGCCTTGATAAGTCAAGCCTCACTTCCGGAAAAGTCATCTCATTGGCTATATCTCCACAAGCGCAGTTAAAGCATCACTCATGTTCAGTACCGAGGAGAGACCACGAGCTGGTCCCTCACCATCGGGATTTGAGCTTCCTCCCAACTTGGGCCGCACACACTCTTGAACGCATGCGGCATTGGGGGGTACTTGTTTCAAATTTAATGTTCTTACATATTTTTCTTAACCATATAAATGCAGGGGAATAACTTGTGGCATACAGAGATCATTTCCGAACTACCGGCATCTTAGCAGCTCGCTAGGACCCTGGGTATTACGCGGAACCCCTTACGAGAAGTCACCCTTCAAGCTAAAATAGTTCCGAGAGCCAAAACTTTCAAAGGCCGCCCCCCAACTGAGTCCAAGAGTTGCCACCAATATGATATATTGTCCAACGGACTACGAACAAACTTCATTAACAATTATTGAGCAAATTAACAACTTATTTGTGAATTTCAGGTAATTTGTTTGACAACACGATTTGAAAACCGCGCGGGCACCTTCGAGAACTACTCAAGTTTGACGTGGCTCCACCAAGAATACCACTCAAGGACAACCTGTCCCAGGCCTACATCGGAAACCAAAGCTGAGGGGTATTCACTTTACAATTGTTATCTGTTTTTAATAACTATGTAAGAGCAGGTTAAACATTTTTCGAGCTACATCTCCAAAACCCCAAGGATCAAGAATCCTAAGAGATGATCTCTAGGGTCAGAATTCCAAACGCCAAAGCTTCAACAACTTTCGACAATCAAAATTGGGTAAAACTTTTACCAATTATTTCACATGCTAATTACTTGTAATGATTAAATATTGATACATGAGATCACTATTGCTTATCGCCCAATTAATTGGGTTGATCGAGATTACGATCTCTTTATGCGTGAACTAACTAGCAGCAAAGATGCTGCCACATCTTTTGTATATTTTGAGCTTTCGCAGGACACAACCTGCTAGCTCCACCAGGCGCACCAAGGATCAGTATATGGCAGCACCTTGACTGATCCTAGGCGCATCAGTGACCGGAATATGGCAACACCCCGACTGGTCTCACAAGATGCCCCAATATGCGGAAAAATCGCGAGGCAACCTATTTGGGCCCGAAATT
>FXXK01001498.1:16953-53587 GCA_900184695.1 Betula pendula | reverse complement strand
GGAGGGTCTTCGGCTCCGGCCGGGGACATTCTGATGGCTCTTTATTTTGCAGATATACCCCTCTTATGTCAGGGGAGTTCACTCTCAGTTCAACCGTACGTTGGCTACTACAGTCGTCGGCTCAACGAAGAAGACGACCTAAAAATAGCACCAACACTAATGATTGTGTTAGATTCATTTGCGTGAAGACTAAAATCCCCAAACAATGAAGAGTACCTTATGAACAAGAATTCAGATTTTTAAAGGAAAATTTACATTTTGGTTTCTTCGTTGTGTAGGAATTCTATCAGTGAAACTGTAAGAAACACTCCCGTTTATGTGAAAATTATGAATCTTTTGTCTTGGAAATGTATGGTTAAAGCAATTTTTTTTTTTTTTTAATCTTTATGAATGATTAAACTTTCATTAACAAAACTAAACTCTTTAGAAAATAAAATGGAGGTAGCGATGATTGAATTGAGGTAAAAATCTGGAGCATCTTGGAGGAGGATCACACTATCTACATGTATGTGCCTAGTAGTCAGATGTGAAAACACACTATCTACATGTAGGGGTGGCAATTTTTTACATGACCCGAGAATCCGACATGAACACGACACAAAGATAGTGGGTTTGGGTTTATGGTTGTCAGGTTCGAGTCATAAACGAGTTAACCCGTTTAGTTCTTGGGTCACCGGGTGACCCGTCTGACCATTTATTTTTAGTTTTAAATGTAAAAGAAATTAGAAACAACCTAAACAGGTCGGGTCGGGTCGGGTCATTTCCTGAATTTGTTTTAACCCAAGCTTACTTAATTCGGATCGGGTCGGGTTTACCTGACTCGAATAACTAATCGTGCCAGACATGTCAAGCTGGCGCGACACTACCCGTCAACTAAATAGGTTGACGGATTGTGTCGTGTTAATCCGTTAAAATTACGGGTCGTGTCCGGATGACCTATTTATTAAACAGGTCGTGTTCGTGTTTAAGTTTAACAGGTTGGCGGGTCGACCCAAACCCAACTTGCCAACCTATTTTGTCAACCCTATCTACATGCTTACCCACACTACCTACATGCCTAATCAAACCATATCGATTATCTGTAGTGGATCTATTAAGAGACCAGCAAGGACCACGACCTTGCAGAAGTTCAAAAAAAAAAAAAAAGTTCTTAAAATTGAAGAACTACATTCATGTTTTGACTTTTTTAAATGCATCCAAATAAAAGTTTGTTTCACATTGCCTTCATTAAAATGGTGAAAACAAGTTTTTAAACTAACGGCCCACTTTTTATCTTTTCTTTTTTAATTGATAATGTAGACCAATGAAAAATAATTAATTAATGGTCGACTTTTTATCTTCCAAAACAAAAGGACTTTCTTGGATGCGTTTGGTAAAGAGTTTTGTCAAGGGATTTATGTGATATAAAGGTGAAATGAAATATAAATTTTTTGTGAGAGAAAAATGACATGAAGAAAATTATTTGGTAATTAGTTTTAAAGAGAGGTTGACTTTTTTTGGGAGGGGTGAAAATGAATGGAGGTTTTTTCCTGTTTTGCCTATAAGGTTCACTACAAAGAAAAATGATATTTAAAGGCATTTTTTAAACACCGCTAACTGTAGAAAAAATAGTGAGAACTTTTTCTTCGCCTTTCATTGCGTCTACAATACATTTGTTGAGAAGTTAATTTTTTCTACGCAAAGTGAAATGTCAAATATTATAATAAATTCTAAAGATTGCAAGTACAATTTTTGATTTTTTTTTTTTACGATTTTGTTTCTCTAAAAGACTGTACGATGCAATTTTAGATACCTTCGTATTTCTATTCTTTTAAATTTGTATTAGATATATCAATTTCAATACATTTATGAACTTTTATAGATATACTTTTGTTAAACACATATTATGGATAAATTAATTCGTTATATGTAAATTATTTTTACATATTTTTAATTTGACCTCCACAATATTAATTTTCTGGCTTTGCGACCGTCAATTATCCTACCCTTATTTTGAAGAGGACCACGAAGGGTAAAAATTGTCTTTATAGGATTTAATACAATAGTTTTATTTTTATTTTATCCAACTATCGTTTTAATCCAACGGATAAGAAGCTAACGCGTTCGCAAACCACAATCCTCAAAACTTTTGAGTCAAAAGAGTCAAAATTACCGTATCATGCTTTCTTCAGACTTCGCAACATTTACCACAATTTCGAATCCTCACCTGCTCAACCGGTCACCCCTCCTCCAATCCCCATAATAATGGGCCCATATATATACATATCCCCACGTATCTCCTCTTCCATTCCAAATCAAACACTCGAAAACCCTCTGAAACCTATTTCGTTTAATTGGGACCCTGTCGTCCGGCAGCATAGGGAGTAATTGGGACCCTGTCCTCCGGCGGAGTGAGCAGCGGTTTTGGGAATAATCAGGTAACATTCGTATCCTCTTTNAAGATGCTAATATCTCTGCCTTAATTCTTACTCTTTCTTTCTCTTCGCTTTCCTCTCTTCCCCTCTCTGTTTCTCTCCCTACGAAACACACAATAAAAATTAATCGGTAGACGCCAGGCTGTTTATGGAAAGTTGTGCGGCGGAAAATGATATGAGGAGAAAAAGTTATTCAGGAGAAAGGTCAAAGTCCAAGGTATCTTTCGAAGGAGAAGAAGAAAGAAGTGCACAAAACCAAAACTAAAAGTCCAAAACTGAAAATCCATGGCTGCCCACGATAGCGAAGGATCCATACTGGTATTCGCGCAATTCCAGAGCAAGGTGGACGAGGGTTTCTGGCACAGGTTGTCCTCTCTCAAGCTCAACAAGCTCGGCATCGACGACTCGCCCATTCCCATTACTGGTACACACCACTCGCGATTCTTCGAATTCTTTCTGCTTCTAAGTTTGCTTCTTATTACCCTAATTAGAAATCGGATTTTGTGATTTCTTGTTTTTGCTGGTGTAGTGGTTCTGAGTTCGTAATTATTTCTTTTTTGTTCGTAATCTTTCTGTTTGGTTGATGGGAAAGTAATGGGAACCAAGAGAAAGTTATAGGATATGTGTTTTGTTGTTTTATTCACCCCAAAAAAAGCATTGGAAAGTTTTGAGTGAGCTAATCCAAATGATTGTGTTAGATTCATTTGCGTGAGACTAAAATCCCCAAACAATGAAGAGTGCCTTGCGAACAAGAATTCAAATTTTTAAGGGAAAATTTACATTTTGGTTTCTTCGTTGTGTAGGAATTCTTATCAGTGAAACTGTAAGAAACCCTCCCGTTTATGTGAAAATTATGAATCTTTTGTCTTGGAAATATATGGTTAAAGCAAGTGTTTTTTTTTTGGATGAATGATTAAACTTTCATTAACAAAACTAAACTCTTTACAAAACAAAACTTTAGCAAAACACTAAAGCTTCAAACCCCTATACAACCAGATCTATACCCATATGTTCAATATAAAACCCTCTACAAATTAAAATAGACATCAATACCTTAGGCATTACAAAAAATAACATTCTCACATGTTTTCCTAAATTTGTCTTTGGACATAAACTGAAGTTTCACTTCCTACTTAATCTGCCTTAAAATTTGCTCTTCAGTCCAAGGATTATTCTCATGTCTTAAAGCATTTCTTGTTCTCCAAATATTATAAATGGAAGAACCAAATACTAACTTGCAAAGATAAGCGTTCATAGTCTTACCCCTCCACTCCTTTGGTCCCAAAGACACCAAATCATCCCAACATTTAGGCGGATGCAAAACACCACATAGTTCCATAACATGTTTCCAAATTCTACCACTAAACCAGCAATAGAAGAATAAATGATCTCTATCCTCAAACCCAAATCTACAAAAAATACATTCCACCTCACCTAGAAAACCCCAGCACAAAAGTTTCCTGTCGAAAGCGCATCCTTCATTGCCAACCAAGCAACAAAGGCTTGCTTAGGAATGGAAAAAGAAAACCAAACCAAAGGCCACCAATTCACAATTTGGTGCTTAACACGAATGGCATCCCAAGTATCTAAACAGGAGTACATACCATTTTTTGAAGCAGACCATTGTGGAATATTCTTCTCACCAAGAGGAACCAAACTCAGTTTGCTTTAAATATTGACAAGCTGATCAGAGCGAGCAGGCCTCCAATTCCAATGACCATCATTGATGATAGAGTCTAAGCGGGCCTCTAGCCTACTATGGGCATCATATATGACCCAATTCCCATATTTCTCACAAAGAACCCCATTCAGGTGCCAAGTATCAAACCAAAGATGTATAGTCTTACCAGTAGCAACAACAACGGAAAGAAAATTCCTGGCATCATCTCTCAGTTTCAACAATTTCCTCCAACTCCAAGAACAAATTTGGGGAATACTAACCTGCCAAAAACTCTTTCCCTTCAACAGCACTACATGCACCCATGCAACCCAAAGAGACCCTGCCCTCGCGAATAAACTCCATGTATGGCGCATCATGGTTGCATGATTCCATTTCTCAAGTTTTTTAATGCCCAAGTTTCCCTCTTTTTTAGGCAAACACAGCATACTCCAAGAAACTTTAGCTCTAGCAATGCCTTCATCTTTACCATTCCAAAGAAAGCGATTGAACTTCTGTTCAATAGCTCTAATGACCTTTTTAGGTAAGATAAAAATACTACTATAGTAAACTTGAACACTATACAGCAAGAAAAACATTTTTGATATGAAAGATTTTTTGATATGAAAATCACTATGCAGCAAGTTTTTGTTTTCTCATATCACTATTAATGAAAATCGTAATACTGTTATGTGAAACTTTTTGATATGAATTTTTTTTTAAAAAAAGTAATAGAGATATCGTTCAAAATGTAAAGCGCACCTGCTACACAGAAAGTATAAAAGAAAAACATATAGCAAGAAAATCAACTCAAGAACACTAGCAAGTATTCAATATGAAGTTTTAGGGGTTGTTGAAATCTGAGGTACAAGCTGACCTTTTTTTTAATTTTTTTGCAGGATTTTATGCGCCTTGGTCGCATCCTCAAGTATCAAATCATTTAACTCTACTAGCTCAGTCTTTGCCTACTGAATTGAGTGAGCAATCTTCAACAGCAGCCGCAATTCATGGCAACAGGAACAGGTGTGCCGTCCAGGGCACTCTTTACAACATGAATACAATAGAAAGCTTCCATGCGCTTGACAAGAAGAGCTTGCTAAAGGAAGAAGCAAAGAAGGTGCTTGAAATAAATTTATTTCTTGGAGTTTATGTGTGGTTAGTTTGTAGTTCTATGCCCAAGATGAGTTTGTTGTGACAATTAGCAATAGCAAATTTTAATTGTTGCATGACTTGATTAAGAGTAGAGGAATTCTGGTTTTCCAAATGCAAATAAAAACCTTACATTACAAGTTTACTTCTTATTGATATTTAGATTTGGGACGACATTCATGCTGGAAAAGCTGTAGAGAACAGTGCGGTACTCTCGAGGTTCCTTCTTATCTCGTTTGCAGACCTGAAAAATTGGACCTTTCATTACTGGTTTGCTTTCCCTGCTCTGGTGCTTGATCCTCCAGCAAACTTGGTTGATTTAAGGCGAGCTTCAGAGTATTTTAGCTTGGAAGAGGTGCTGAGAATATGATAATTGTTGGAAATTTAGAAGCGAGCTATTGTTATTATAATTACATTTTAATGTCTGGACTGTTGTTGTGACATGTAGGCGAAATCCGTTTCTGCAGCTTGTAATGAGTGGCGTAACTCAAGCTTTACAGCCGGTAGATATGGCTCCTCACTAATTGCAACTTCTACTTTCTTTTCTTATTTGAATTTATGTGTGATTTGTATTCTATTTAATATAATGTGTTTGCTGCAGAGGTTCCATTCTTTTTGGTCAGTATTGATCCAAATTCACATGCTACTGTTAAGCATTTAAAGGATTGGGAAACCTGCCAAAGCGATGGTCACAAGGTTTGTCTTCATGACTCTTCAAGTTATATGGAAGCCTTAGTGGGCTTTTGCTAATAGAGAGAGCTGTTGTAGTGGAATGTTTAGTTGATGCACTACTGGAATGAAATACAGATATGTAAGTTTTTGGTTGATTCTTAAAGCTACCATACATGCTATTGGCAGTTGCTATTCGGTTTTTATGACCCGTGTCATCTTCCGAATAATCCTGGTTGGCCTCTTCGCAACTTCCTTGCTCTTATTTGTGTGAGATGGAGTCTCAAGTCAGTTCTCTTTTTATGTTATAGAGAGAATCGTGGTTTCGCAGATCTGGGGCTGTCCCTTGTCGGTGAAGCCTTGATTAAAGTTCCACAAGGTAGAACGGCAAAAATTGGGTAACAGCTCTATTATAATTAGTTGTTTCTCTCTCCCCATTTTGAATTTGTTTCTCTTTATCTGGCTTTTCTAACTTTTTTGTTAAAAACGGTTCAGGATGGAGAGAACATCAATGTTTACCTAATGCAGTGGGTTGGGAACATAACAAAGGGAGGCAAGTATCCAGGTGTATTAACCTTGCTAAATCCATGGATCCAACTAGGTATGCTGTCTGCATTGTCACTCATTGTCCATAATGGTATCATTCCAATTGTTACCTTAGAATTGTGACGCATTCTGTTTACAGGTTGGCCATATCTGCTGCGGATTTGAATTTAAAACTAATGAGATGGCGTGCTTTGCCATCTCTGAATTTAGATGCCTTGTCATCTATCAAGTGTCTTCTACTAGGAGCAGGTACACTTGGATGCCAGGTGGCTCGCATGCTTCTGGTGAGAGCTCAAAAAATTATAATTATAACAACTGAATTTATCATTGGGGTGACCAAAATTATGCATATTTCAGGCTTGGGGTGTCCGTAAAATTACACTGCTTGACAATGGCAGGGTTGCTATGTCGAATCCATTGAGGCAGTCCCTGTATACATTCGATGACTGCCTCGATGGTGGTGAATTTAAAGTCACAGCAGCAGTCAAAAGTCTCACTCGGATATTTCCAGCTGTGGTTAGTGATTGTACCCCTTAGGCCTCTAATCAGAAGGGTTATACTAAAAGATGTTAATTTGTCATACTGTTCATCTGTTCCATCATTCTTTTACAGGATGCTGAAGGTATTGTGATGGCTATACCAATGCCTGGGCATCCTGTGCCTAACCATGAAGAGGATAGTGTGCTTGAAGATTGTAGACGCCTTCATGATTTGATTGATTCTCATGATGCAGTTTTCTTGTTGACTGATACAAGGGAAAGTCGGTGGCTACCTACACTTCTCTGTGCCAATACTAACAAGGTCTGTATCTTTATTCTGTTGTTTCTGCTTTTGGAATGATTGTATTATATTTGGCATTGCATTTTCCAATAAGCTGGGGTCACCTCGTGATCAGGATGAGTTATTTGTGCAACTCCAATATAAGGAGTATTAATCTATTGATATCCAATTCACTTATATAAATATATAATTCACTTTGTAGATTACCATAACTGCAGCTCTAGGGTTTGATAGCTTTTTGGTTATGCGTCATGGAGCCGGTCCTTTCAGCTCTAACCACCATGACTTCAAAGTTGAAGCTGCTAATGCTTTATCTGCTATTGGAAACTTTGCCCCAACTGATAGCGATGAAAGACAGAGATTGGGCTGTTACTTCTGCAACGATGTGATTGCGCCAATTGATGTAATTTTCTAGAAAGCCAGAGATTGGATGTTTTAGCTATTTTATTTATAAAAACTCAGCCATAAGTCCCATGCTCTTTTTGCAGTCAACTGCCAACCGCACTTTGGACCAGCAATGCACTGTTACACGACCAGGCCTTGCTCCTATTGCTTCGGCTCTTGCTGTTGAACTTTTGGTGGGGATCCTGCATCACCCTAGAGGGTAAAGCTATGTGAAGAAACCTTACTATTTGCTAATTTTCCAAGTTTTGTAAAGATTTTTAGTTGACTTGGCATTCTGGTGTTCAACTCTACATGTACAGAATATTTGCAGATGGTGACATTGCAAACTCCAGTAGTAATGGAAGCAGTGAGCAGCCTCTTGGTATTTTACCCCACCAGATTCGAGGTTCCCTCTCTCAATTTTCTCAGATGACGCTTGTGGGTCACTCCTCAAACAGTTGCACGGCTTGTTCCAGCACTGTAAGTTCTGTCCTTTAGATCCACTTTCTAGAATTTTAACCATAACCTCAATCGCTCATTCTCAAAAAATACATTTGTTCTTCAGCTTGGATGGATTCTACATGCTTCGATTCTAGTTGAGACATTAAAAGTTATAGCCTAGACAGTAAAATATTTGCTGAAGCTGTCTCATAGTGAATATTTTAATTAATAGTACTAATATGCTATTTATTCTTTTGATCTTTAAAGAAAAAATCAATATCCCCCCCAGGCCCCGGCGGGCAGGTTCCTTTTCTTCCTTTACATGAGTATGTACACAAAGCTTTTTGTGAGAGTCAGCCTGGTCCATGCTTGGCCAATGTTATGAAGATCTTGTGTTAAAAACTACTATATATTTCTTGCTTACCTCTTTATTGAAGGAAAATAGAACCAATGAGATAAATTTGCCACACAAGTTGAACTAATCAGAGGAGGATTACTTTTTTTTTTTTTTAACTTTTTTATTGCTCTTTCTTGCTCCTTTTTTCTTTTCACTCGTTAGTTTTTGATTTCCATCACTTCGAATTGGTCAGGTGGTAGCAGAATATCAGGAAAGAGGAATGGAATTTATTATCCAAGCAATCAACCATCCTACCTAAATAAAAGAAGGATCTCAACTGGACTAACAGAGTTGATGAAATCAGCCAGCTCCTTCAACCTTGACTGGGATAATGGAACGGATCTTGACGATGATGATTGTGTCGAAATTAAGATAATTCCTTTTGGCTAAAATTGCATTTATATATTTATTCAAGTAGATAATATATAGCATGTGAAACCTATTTCCTTCTTATTTGGGTCACCATTTGGGTTCACAACTAATGGTTCATATATAAATATAATATAATATTAAATTTAAGCCAAAACCTTATATCCAATTTACTTTTAACAGACTATGAACAGGAATATTCAAATACCCATTCGTAGGCATGCTATAGTTCGTTTATCATCCTTGTCATCTTGTATACAGACTTCGGTGATGTACTTAATTATTTGTTAATCGAAATTGAAAATTGTCCTTTCATCTACAATAACAATTATTTTAACTTTTTTATAGTCATCAATATAGTAATAATGTTTTTCTGTTTGTGAACTACAGAATCATTACTGATCGTGGTTTAACACTAGCGTCCATTGATTTTGTTTTTCTTGTGCGTGCGTTGAAGGTTTCAATTGAATAAGATTATTCTTACTTTTTACACTTATTTATCATACTTGTTGACGTGTTTATTTTAAGTGATTTTTTATATCAATCTTTAAAAATACGTTACGTAAATTGGTATTTAAACGAGTGTAAAGTAATATTACTTATTAAATTATAATTATATCACTTATCATTAAGTAACAGTTTTGAAAATGCTTTTTATATTTCGAAATTAGTAACTTTTTTTTTTTTTTCCAGAACTATTATAAACAATCATTCAAAACATAAAAACTTTTTAATGTATAAACACTTTTTAAATGTGGATCCTAATCAAATCACTCATCACCTTTATATCACTTCAAAACTCTTTTCTTTTTTTCTTTTTTTTTTTAAAAAAAAACTGTTTAACATTATCAAACATAATTTTTATATTATTTTATTTAGTGATATGATGGTTGAGGTTTCACATCATCTGTTTAAATTGCAATAATTTCTTAATCTAGATGTTTTATTGTTCTGAAATTATTTAAGGATATTTGTTTATCTACTTTGACCTTCAATTATTAGTCCTTTTATTTTTAGTCTAGAAAGATTGTTGCCCATCGTACAAAAACTGTCACGCTCCCATTTTAGGGGAAAAATGAAACGTGACCTATGCCTTCAAATATAAATTAGAAAAAAGTATACATATTCTCTTTCAAATTACCACGTTATCAATGTACTATCTAAATTATCAATTATGTTAATATTCTCTTTAAACTAATAAAAAATGTCAATGTCCTTCCAAAGTTACAAAAAGACAAAATTCATCATAATTTTTTTCAATAAGACAAAAATATTTTATAATTTTTTTTTAAAAAAATCTAAAACTAGAAAAAAATAAACAATAATTAAAATAATAATAATAAATAAATAACCGAGGGGGTCCACCCCTCTTCAAGTTATATCTGCGGGTAAACCACCTCCTCAATTTTTTTTTTTTTTTTTAAAAATAAGGGGTGCCGAACACCCCATAGCCATCTTGGGGGTTGGTCGAACCACATCCAAATCAACAAGGGTGTTCGGCCACCCCCTATTTGTTCAACGGCTCAAATTTTATTACTTATTAATTATAATATATAGGCTTATCATTAAGGTAACAGTTTTGAAAATGCTTTTTTATTTTCGAAATTAGTAACTTTTTTTTTTTTTTTCCAGACTATTAACAAACAATTTTCAAAACATAAAATCTTTTTTAATGTATAAACACTTTTTAAATGTGGATCTAATCAAATCACTCATCACCTTTATATCACCTCAAAATGTTCTTTTCTTTTTTTTTTTTTTTTTTAAAAAAAACTGTTTAAATCATTATCAAACATAATTTTTATATTATTTTATTTAGTGATATGATGGTTGAGGTTTCCATCATCTGTTTTAAATTGCAATAATTTCTTAATCTAGATGTTTTATTGTTCTGAAATTATTAAGGATATTTGGTTTATCTACTTTGACCTTCAATTATTAGTCCTTTTATTTTTAGTCTAGAAAGATATGTTGCCCATCGTACAAAAACTGTCACGCTCCCATTTTAGGGGAAAAATGAAACGTGACCTATGCCTTCAAATATAAATTAGAAAAAAGTATACATATTCTCTTTCAAATTACCACGTTATCAATGTACTATCTAAATTATCAATTATGTTAATATTCTCTTAAACTAATAAAAAATGTCAATGTCCTTCAAAGTTAACAAAAAGACAAAATTCATCATAAATTTTTTTCATTAGACAAAATATCTTTATAATTTTTTTTTAAAAAAAATCTAAAACTAGAAAAAAATAAACAAAATTAAAATAATAATAATAAATAAATAACCGAGGGGGTGCCACCCCTCTTCAGTTATATCTGGGGTAAACCACCTCCTCAATTTTTTTTTTTTTTTTTTAAAAATAAGGGGGTGGCCGAACCCACCCATAGCCATTTGGGGGTTGGTCGAACCACATCCAAATCAACAAGGGTGGTTCGGCACCCCCTATTTGTTCAAGGCTCGAAACTTTTTTTTTTTAGTTTGAGGACACATCAACAATGTGGTAGTAATTTGAGGGGGGTATATGTATTTTTCTCTATAAAATATCTATTACATAAAGTTTAGGGCAATCAGAGTGCAGTAGGAAATTTAAACTTCATATCTATATTTGCTACAAAGATCGGGATCCAAAATACATGAATGTCCTACAAAAATATATGGGGGCACAAAACAAAGAAGGTAATGCTGCTCCAAGGAGGTCTTCGACATTCCATTTTTCGGCCCGCACTATAAAGGACTAACCAAAGTTGTACAATCACTAAAAGGGATATCCGGCCTCGCTACTCTAATTCAAGCTACAATAGGTTTATGCGTCTGTCAACTATTGTCATCCACTCCTTAGCCCCAATATACGGTGTCTAACTAAAGTTGTGCAAAGTCATGAGTATTAATGTTTGTAAACAGAGTTTACATGTGAAAATGATGAGTTTCACAACTCAGTAAGTAACTACAAATAAATAAATAATATTTCGTGATAGAAGTATTAGAAATAAAAGAAAAACATGTATTACAAGTAATATCATGATCATGTCAAAATAATCCCAGAAGATTCGTAGATAACAATAATATGGATAAATTCAAATCATAAAGTAAGCACATGAAAAGTAATCATAGCATTTTTATTTTAAACCATCTCAAAAGACTTAAAACTTCATTTCATTCTTCTTTAAACTAGTTTTTATGTTCATTATCTTGGATCATTTCCGCATTTCTTGAACCCTGAGCACTTAAAAAAGGAAAGGAAAGGAAAGGAAAAAGAAAAAAGAAAAAAAAGGAACCAGCCCAAAAAGCAGCCCTACCGGGGAAGGATCATGATCTCCTATAAGTAGAGATTCCTTGTAGTTGCTTGCTCTATATAATCAAGCAAGTAATTATGAGAGGTCTTTAATGGGATCTAGTTGCCTAAGTAAAAAGGTTTACACGTCTGAGCAACTACTTGAATAGGTGAATCTCATCGAGAGCCTCTTATAATTGCAAAAAATTTCGTGCAATCTAGACTGAAAAATTACACAAAATCCTAATCCTGCTAGGAGTGATTTTACTATTCACATCCATACCCAACAACACCATGTGAAATCAACCGGCGAGAAAGTTGGGTGGCTAGGTAAGTGGCTTCTACTGGACGGAGTGCTCAAACCAGATTGATTTAGCTGAAAACTTGTAAATGAGGACCAATTCAGTACTTTGTGAATCAAATATTTTATAGAGCAGTGGGTAGGTTAGCATATCAACGATTGGATCATTACTTCAAGCTCCGCAAGAAACATATTACACATTAGGTTTATGCCGATGCTAAGATTAAGCTAGTTGTAATATTTAATTATTTTGTCAAATAGTTATCAAAGCACCAGTGGTCTAGTGGTAGAATAGTACCCTGCCACGGTACAGACCCGGGTTCGATTCCCGGCTGGTGCATTCATCCTTTTTCCTGCCCTAATGAACATCAGTTTTAATAAATAAATATATTTATTCAGGGATGTCAAAAAAAATAAAAAAAGAATTATCCTGGTTCTTTCTGGAGTCTAAAGGTTGAAACTTTTAGCAAGACTTTCTCATTCTTTGACGCTACAAGTCTACAACTAGTTGTTGGAAAAAAAAAAAAAAAAAAAAAAACAACAACAACAACAATCGTGTATTCAGTTTCTGATATTTGGCAGAACAGCACTTGGTAAGTTTCAAGGGACCTTGCTATTTCCATTCTCCCTAAACTTTTCAGTTTGGCAGCTTTGAAAAAATTAAGGTAGCAGTGCCTAAATTTGTCTCTCCGACATTATTCAACCCTACATATATTATATATATAATTTATTTATGCATTTTTGACAAGTAACTGATCTGAATTGTCTGCAATGCTTTTCTACCTAAAGAGGGTATCATAGCAATAATGTGAAAAAATAAAAAAAAAATTGCAGCCTTCAAAAACTTTGGACCACATCCCCACAAAGGCAATCGATATGATGCCAAATTTGCTAAACAAATCACAAAACGACCGAGGTTTTTATGGTATTTGACCATATTGTTAGGCTACCAATTCAAGATTTCTTTTCTCTCGATGACTTCAAATTTTGAAAGGGGTTGGTCAACGATGAATTTGAATATGTATAAATGTCGACACTTGGTTCCCCTTGATGCACGCCGTGAATTTGCTCCAAATTGTTTTAACGGATTAGCGTACCTTACAATTTTATTAAAATTGTTTATTATCAAATTATAAAATTTAGGACGTTTTTAAGTATTGAACGGTTTAAAAAATGTTACCTATTAAAAATGTGACATGTTATCGTTAAAAATTGAGTATATTTTTATCAAGTTCTTGTTCTCTATAGTGTGCGCAGAAAAACTTTAAACAAAAAATTGTATTTTGATTATTTGAAAAAGTGAAAGAAAAAACCGATTGGAAATGATTTTTTTTTTTTTTACTGCCTCAATAATATACGATATTTTTAATAAATGTCATTTCTCAAATCGTTCGATACCCAAAAAGGGCCTATATTTTATAATTTGAGAAGCTACCAACTTCATTAAAATTGTAGTGGATCCATTGTTAACACACACGCATGCAGTTTGGCATATATATATATATATATATATATATCATGAGAACTTCGGGGGAAGGTTCAAGTTTGTGCTAAGAACGCAGAAAAAGCAGCAGTATTTAACAATTTCCAAGTCTGAAAAGTCCTCCAAGAGATTAAGGCAATAGCTTTTGCACTTTCTGCCATTAGAGTCGCAAAAGGCATCATATATAAAATGTGTGTCATATTTGGGGGGTGATGTCATCCTACATGTCGTTGAGTTCGGCGTGGAAGTATTGACCCTTATCTGACTACTAATACTTCCACCTTGGCTTGAATATATATTAGTGGAGTGCCCATTTTTTCACTATCCCCGTTTCTCACATGCACCGTATGGCCTAGCTCTTGCAACAACGCTTGGCACTTTATTGGGATTTTATGCCACTTGCCTCATCACCAATTAATACACACCTCTAATTTTATTTGGGTGGCCATTACCACTACCTGGCTCTGCCACTGAAAAGATTTTTCATGTTTTGCTGCATGTGTCAATTTTTGGGTTGTAATGTTTGGACCAAGATCTTTTAAAAAAGGAGCCGGTCCTTTTACGATCTTCTCAAATTCATAATGTTTAGGGTTAAAAGTTTGTTTTGGATGCACTTAAAAAAAAATTTTAAGGTGCATTTGATATTGCGATTTTGTAGATAAAAAGTACGATTTTAAACTAAATTACAGTTGTTTAGGATTTCGTTTTTAATAAATTATGATATGGAAAAAGCAAAAAATTTCTGTTTTTAAATCGCAAGTAAAATGTGTTTTTTTAAAACACATAATTTTAAATGTTAAATTGTAATTTTAAAAGCTAAATTGTAATTTTGCTAAACGTTGAATTGCATTTTTTAAAATGACGTTTTCAAATCGCACATTTTAAATCACAATTTTTTTAAATCATAAATTCAAATAAACCCTTAAAATTAATTTTTTGAGTTTAACTGTCTTAAAATAATTCTATTTTTGATATGTTATTCAAAGACTTTTTCGCTTAGTTGTCAACAAAATTTATGTGTTGATGTAGCGAATGTTTATGTCTATACCTGTTGTCATTAATTTGTTAATTGTGTTATATTGTACTGCATATTTTTAAATTGTTATTACTACTGTACTCCACCTAGTCATTCTATTTAGGCGATTGCATTGGGGTCTAAATATTTATTGTCAGATTTTGTTCATTTGTTATAGTAAATCGAGGAGGTGGTTTACCAACTCATGGCTATTTGTATTGGTATTTGTATGGAAGTTAGATGCAAATAAAATAAAGAATGTCCTTATATGTTAGAAAAGTTATTTAAATTTTTTTTTATCTTTTTAAATATTATTATTATTATTGAATTTGAAGGTCTCACACATAAAATTTACATAAATTTATAAATTCAATGATAATAGTAATATTTTGAGAGATAAGAGATAAATTTGGGTAATTTTTTTTTAGCATATCTCATATATATATACATATATATATATATAGACATTAGTTTTCACCACTTGAAGAACTTCAATTTAAGTCCCTGTTTGATTGACAAGCACAAATAAGATCATGTATAACTTCCAAAATCAATCATTTTAAGATATTAGTGAATATATAGTTGTATGTTCATTTATTTGATGGGAAAAAAGAAAGAAAAGAGGAAAAGCTATACAATCAAGTTAAAACCACAATTTATTAATGATGGGTCTTTTTGACCCTTAAAAAAAAGGAAAGAAAAGACAATTACTTTTTAATTCTTTTTTTAGGCTTGCCTCAAGCTCACGTGTATTTACAAGCAGAACTAGAATAAAGTATTATTAAAACTAACAAATCAAAAAACACTTCCAAGATGGTTTATCAATGCCTTGCCAAGAAAGCCCGTACAGGAAAAAAAATAGTGGAAACGATATTTACTCTTTTGAGTTGATATCTTATTTGTATTCATCTAATCAAACATTAAAAAAGTAGCTATCAATCCTATTTTAATATGCAACACTTTTAATTTGCACTATTTGTTGGCATTTTTTGTTAACTTGAAAGGAAAATATGTCACGTGACTTACAGCTGATCATTTTTTATATATTAAAATTGTCTTTTATACCTTGTATTATATGTGTGAAAATAAAATCTTAGAGGCATGGGCAATAAGTATAGAAGAATCATTAAAAAGTTACTAGTGCGGTGCAAGATGAGATGAGGTTAGGTGATAAATTTTGATTAAAATTGTCCGTCATACCCTGAGGAATCATTAAAAAGTTACTAGTGCGGTAGAAGGTAAGATAAGGTTAGGGCTATTCTACCCTTTAAATAAAATAAAAATAAAAAGTGAAAATTTTACTTAACTCTTTTGAATTTTCATGACATTTGCAATTATACCTTTAAAGTTAAAAAATACTCAATTTAAGATATCAAATTTTTAATTTTTTACAATGTCACCATTCCATTAAAGTTTAGGGTTAAATCATATGGCAAAAGATGTGAAATAACTTTTATAGCCCTACAAGGAGAAGATAGGAATATAGTGGGTGGCTTGTGGCCACTTAGAAGAAAACAAGGAGTAGCTGCACAATCCCCTTGGAAAGACTGCAATGGAGAGCTATGACCTGATCATGGGTCTCTAGTCATAGTGACCCATGACCAAGTCGTAGGCCCCTAGCCATGACAACCCCAAGAGAAAATAGGAAGGTGGCTGCATGGCCACCCCAGGAGAAAACATTAATGGTTGTAAAACCATCCTAGGAGAAGACTAGCCATGGAGAGTCAAAGACCCATGACCTAGCTGTGGATATCTTCTCCTTCTATGGCTGATTTGTCCATGGCCGTGGAGATTGACCAACCACGGGTGTGGTTTTTTTATTTTTTATTTTTATTTTTTTTTCTCTAATGCAAGAATATAATAGACAATTTCAGTCAAAATTGATTACGTGTTTTGACCCATTTTTTATTCAAGTTAATATAAAAGAGTAATGCTTAGTGTTCAACTTCATCTAACTTCCTTCATATTTGCTTAAAAAAAACTAAAAACAAATATGAAGTACGTTGAATAGAGTTGGATAAGGGAGTTGGACACTAAACATTACTTTAATAGAAAATGTTATTAAGTAAAAAAAAAACTGATTGTGCTAAGTAGTTTGAGAGTTCAATTATTTAAAGTTTAATGAGATAATTGTAAGAAGAGTATAAGCTCGAAAGGGTTGGTATAATTTTTGAAAAAAGATATTAGCCAAGATATGACCTCAACACATGGCATTTGGAAATGTGAAAAAAAGATAAGATCAATCCAAAAGAGTAGCTATCCCAAGTGTAAGGATCAATAGTGGTACACATCATGCAAGCAACAATTCCTTTGCCTTTTTGGCTTCAACACCCTCCTGTTTGATTAGCCACAAACAATGCTCGTTGTAGCAAACTGTTTTGCACGTGGGGAAATAATAGATGGATAATAATTACAATGGAGTTTAATTGCTGCGTTAAACTCGTAGCTATGGCTGAGGTGGAGCTCGGTTGGGATTATGGTTGATATATGGCAAACTCCGATTAGGGCACCGGGATCACATTTTAAGATTGTATACTTAAATAGATATTACCAAGGAAATTAATGCTCCCCTGAGGAAATGCCACGCAATCGAAAGGGTGATGATAGTGCAATTCTACCCATTTGTTTTGTGTGAAGATGGGTCACTAATGGTGATCAATGTGTCCAAAGTGGTGCAATAATTAAGACTTATTGTGCCGAGTAGATTTTTGACTAAAATGGTAGGCAAGGCACGTACGGCTAGAATTTTAAGTTTTTAATCCAAAAAGTAGTCCATAAGTTTTTATTTTGTTTTTTTTTTATTATTCAAAAAGGCAGGCGAGAGAGACTTAATTGTGGTTAGGAGCCGCACAAGAAGAGTTTAAACACAATATATAAGAACTTCAGGCGTCCCTATAAATCTAACTGAATCATAATTTGACCTAATCCTACTAAGGCATCAAAGATAATTAAGGTAGTTTCCACTAATTAGGCATACAGATTCTCATTGTGAGATTCAAATTCATATCTTAGTGTATACCTAATCACTTTAAAAAAAAATTTAGACCATTGAACTACCACCTTAAATAGTTGCAATTATGTTTATTATATTCACGTTGGCTCTTCTTATAGAAAACCCATAAATCAATAGCTTCGACTATTGAAGATGCGTTATGCCTAGGTAAAAAAAGAAAAAAAGAGAAAGAAAGTAAAATATTAATGTATTAACCAAACAACATATTTGCGGAGAAACAAAAAAAAAAAAAAAAAGAAAAAAGCAACATATTCACCAAATGATATTATTTTAAATAACGTAGTAAAATATTCACCCTTAACTAGTCTATACCATGAACGATATCTTTCATATTATAATAGTGTCGTATAATTGAGCATTAATATTTTCAGGTGGATCATTCAAAAATAATTTTTTTTTCCTTCTATTCAATTTTTTTTTTCTTCTATTCAAAAATAATTGAATGGTGATGTTCCCCCCCTTCCTGCCCAGAAATCTTGAAAATCAGTAATGCATGTGAGAATATCTCAGTCTGAGAATGGGTTTTCTCTTAGCCACTGAGAAAATAAAAGAAAACAAATAAATTTATGATCCTTCAAGGGAACATCGATGCTGCCGGTACACCGTGTACCCTGATTCTCACATGCCATAATTGTTGCTCACATCTAAACCATGATTAACTAATCTTGTTTATAATTAATTAACAATATTTATATAGTGTCCTGCCCAAAATTGAAGGCCTATCGGGAACAGCGATATCTATCTTAATAGGCCCTGATTGTGGTGCATCCAAGAAACTCACTCCAAATGAAAATAGGTTAGGTGCTTAATAGGCCCCACCAGGCACCCCCCGCGCCGTCCACAAACCCATTGCCTTAATTAGACTCGAGTCTTGACGATTAAAATGATAGGAAGAATTAATAAACTATTATCGGTGGTTCAATGCATATGGAAGTTTTTAAAGTGGTTGGATGTGAATTAGGGTAAGAGTTGGACTCAAAATGTGAATAGTCAATTATATTAGTATTAGTTGTTTTAGATTTTATTGATGGCATCCGGGATTGGGTTAGCCTATGTTTTAATTGAATATGGGGAAGTACATGCGATTTTTATCGTCTAAACTTTTTATATACAGCTTCTAGTAAGTAAAAGATTTTTGAAGATATATGGTAGATATTAATAAAATTTATAAAATTATTTTAAGAAACTTAAAATATCTCAATCTCATATCTTGAAACCTAATTTATAACTTTACAAAGTTAGAGATGGTAATTTTTGACACTACTCACGAATTTGACATGATTTTAACACGAAATTAGTAGATTAGAGTTGAGAGGTTCAACTCGTTTAATAAAATGGATTAGATCCTATATAGTCTTATACTCATGTCTTGACATAATTTAAACTTGACCTGCTCGTCCGATACAAACGCAACACAAAATTATCAAGTTAAGGTTGAGAAATCTTACAAGTTTAATTAAATAATTTATATTAAAGTTGACTAATATAATTTTATATATATACTTTTGACACGATTTGAACCTAACATGCGAACTCAAATATAAAAGAAAATGATAATGTTGTAATAAAGTAATAGTAAGCATGGACATTATGGGCATCCATTCCTCTCATGATCCCTCGTCTTAAGTATCTGTCACGGCGTGTGAGTTTTTGACGTGGGACAGCACTGTACTTCTGCATGTGCTTTGTGCTCTCTCTCTCTTTTCACACACAAAAAAAGTCTTCCTCATCCCTTGTCCCACTCAACCATATTCTCTCCATAAAGCTGGTCAGAGTTACAGAAAAAAACTTACACTATTAAAGAAAATAAACCCAAAGACTATTTTCTCAATCTCTCTCTATCTCTTTCACTATGTGCCCCTCTCAAACTCCAAACATGTCTTCTTCTTCTTCTTCTTCTTCTTCGCGTAGTTGGTTGTTGTGCTACATAAAGCTTCGTTTCTTTGTTCGAATCCGGCGGTTCCTACGATCGAAAGCGGGGGCCCGCAAGCGACGGGGGCCGCCGGATGGGTTTGATATCATAGAGAGTATGAAAGGTGTTGATGAAAAGGAAGAAGTAGTGAAAGTTATGGAGAGGGAAAGTGAGGATGATGAGGCGGCGTTGCTACAGAGGTCGGTGAAGAAGCTTCACTTTGGGAGCTGGGAAGAGAGGGAGAAGGCGGCTAAGGAGATTGAGAGGCTTGCTAGAGAAGACGGCAAGATAAGGAAGTTGATGGCGGAGCTCGGGGTTATACCGGTGTTGGTCGCTATGGTGGCTTCGGAGGCGCCGGGTCGCCGCCGTGTGGCGGTCACGGCCTTGATTGAGCTTGCTAATGGAACTTACACGTGAGTTTTTATTCTTTTCTTTTTTTTGTTGGTCTTTTTGCATTCTTTTCATTTAGATTTAGTAGTACAATTAATTAAATATATATATGCAATCGGAATTCATCTTTGGAACAAATTAAAAAAAAAATGGAATGATTTTAAATTTCCTTTTTGGTTTTGATGAAACAAGCATCAGTAGAATGGATGCATGCAATCTTATTCTTTTCTTCTTTTTTTTTTTTTGAAAAATTGAGATTGGAGCCCAAAATGGGCTCCTGGGGCAAATAATTCTCATTATTTGCTACTTGCCTACTCGTCTTGCCGGATACGGGTTGGGATTTTTGGACCCAGATTCCCAGCTATTTTTTCGCAAATGGTTCAGAATATTAAAGGAGATAAATGTTTCAGAAATACAAAATGATGAGTGGGCCCTCATCCGACTATGACAGCTTAACCCTTCGGTAACTTTCGGTTAATCACAGACTCACAGTAGGAAGAATATGCCCCCACCAAAGCACCCGCCCAGCAGCCACGTGACTAAGGCTTACGTCCTTTCTAACATATTTCATGCTTTTTAAGAGCGACCCTTTTGTTCTTTACCCAAACAAATATTAAAATTAAAAAAATATTAGAATTTGATGGGCATTATTTGTTTGAATAATAAAAATTAATAGAGTAAAAAATGATCTTGAATCCGAAGGCCGCAGAGTGCGCCGACTGTACCCACTAAGTTCCACTGTGGTTGGGATTTGGAGGGGGGAACAGTGTTTGATTGAAGCGACATTTTTTGTCTTTGAAAATTATAAAATTTACATCTTATTCTATCAAAATATTAGTGTAGTGGTTCAGATTCCAATAATAATCTTTCAACAATTAAATAATTCCTTTGTTGACCCTCCACTTTCCAAAACAGATCTTACTGACTTCATCTGGTTGAAATTCTTTATTGAATCTGGTTAGTTTGGCGAGCTGTTGTTCATATATGATTGGGTGCACTTTGAATATTTTGCAACATAATAATTAGGGGCGGCAATCCTTGTTTGTGGTTCGATTTGGATCGTGTTTATATATGGGTATAAGATTATATAGATTAACTTCAATTTAATTTAGTTAATTAAACGAATCAAACACTAAAACTTTAACTCATTAATTCATGTCGAATTCAAGTTATATTGACGCATGTGTATAAAATTATATTGGTCGATCATAATTTGATCAATTTAATTAGACGACCAGACCCTTCAACATTAACTCATTAATTTTGTGTAATCTTCACAAATCATATAAAAAAAATTGTCAAATCCTAACAACAATGGGCCCTATGACCTTTCTTTAGTTGATTGACCGATTCAATTCAATTTTGTCATTATTGCTTAATATTGTGGTTGTCTCCCTAATTATTCTTCCTCAATCGGTCTTTGTTTTTCTCTGATCAGGAACAAGGCGCTGATGGTGGAGGCAGGAATCTTATCCAAACTGCCAAAGAAAATTGACGGTGTGGATGAATTAACGAGGCGTGAATTGGCAGAGTTGCTCTTATCACTGTCTTCTCTTGCAAACACCCAATTCCCTCTTGCCACGTCAGAAATTCTCCCATTTCTCACAAGCATTCTGGAATCATCTTCAACCGTTGAAACCAAAGAGTCGTGTTTAGGAACTTTATACAACCTCTCCGCCGTGTTAGACCATGCCGGACCGCTGGTCGCCGGCGGGGTGGTAAACACCCTGTTGATGCTCTCCACAGTAAAACAGCTTTCAGAGAAAGCCCTTGCAACGCTGGGGCACTTGGTGGTGACGTTAATGGGGAAGAAGGAAATGGAAAATAGTTCGACGGTGGCGGAGAGCTTGATAGAGATTTTGACATGGGAAGATAAACCCAAATGCCAAGAATTGTCAGCTTACATTTTGATGATTTTGGCCCATCAAAGCTCGGCCCAACGGGAGAAAATGTGCAAATCGGGAATTGTGCCGGTGCTTCTTGAGGTGGCGTTATTGGGTAGCCCTCTGGCGCAGAAGAGGGCGATGAAGCTATTGCAATGGTTCAAAGACGAACGGCACGCAAGTATGAAGCCCCATTCCGGGCCGCAAACAGGGAGGATTGCAATGGGTTCGCCGCCTTTAAATGGAAGGGAGACTCAAGAAGGGAAGAAAATGATGAACAGTTTGGTGAAGCAAAGTTTGAATAAGAATATGGAAATGATAACGCGGCGAGCCAATGCTACTGCAGAGTCTTCTAAGCTGAAGGCTCTTGTGATCAGCACGAGTTCTAAGAGCTTGCCTTATTGAAAGTGATTTCGCTGATGATTTGAGAAAATATTGTACATGATGGAAAAAAAAAAAAAAAAAAAAAAGAGAATCATAAAAGCTTGTTATTCATTGTCGCCCCTTCACACGGATCTGTCCGTGATGATGTTGAGGCATAGGAAAGTAGGTTACGTGATGAATACAGAAGTGTATACCTTCAGGATTCAACCAATTTGGAGAAGAATGTGTTTGGTAAAAATTTTGTTTTCTATTAACAACATAAAAACATTGACAAACAATCCCAACACAAAAGTCTTACAAACATCAAATCAATTTTTATCTTTTTATCACATCATAACACCTTTTTAAAATTTTATTTTATTTATTTATTTATATTAAAAAAAAAAAAAAAAACAGATTGAGAAACAGAGTGTTGGCCTTTTTCTAAATTGTCAGGTATTATCAACTAGCAACTAACTAAGACCACACATTTAGTTCAATCAAGTCTTATGACAAACTCCAATTTGTTTTTGTTTCCTATCTACACCTACTTTAAAGGCAATTAAACTCAAGAATCGAACTTCATAGCTCAAACAGTTCCAGAAACCCATTAGGGGGAAAAAAATAAATTGTAGGGTCAATTATGAGATTTTCAAAAGAAATTAGGAACTCCTTTGAATTTTAGAAACCCAGAAAGATCAAACAGAAAATAAAAGAAATGAAAAAGAATACTTTAAAAACGGTAGTGGCGGTCCCCTTGTCCGGTCATAAAACAAAATAAGAAAAATATTCTCTACTAGTTGTATATTTGAATGTCAAACTTAAATCCATACATATCCATCAATTAGTTGGGTCTCGAAAATAATCCCCACTATAACGACGTTTTCAGAATGCATCCACAGCAAATGCATTGTAAGTAATCATCTTTTCCTCGTCTTCATTAGGGCAATTACAAGTATAGGAGATCCGGAAGAATGAATAATAATCTCCACATTTGTTACAACTAAAAACTGTCCACTGAACAATCAATATCCCAATTCTCAACCCAATAACAAGAAATTTGTATTAACCATAATCAACAGGTTAAAGAGCAAAACTGCAATTCTAAAATAATCACACAAGAATCACTACATAAATTATTAATTAGGGCAGGCTTTAACTGACATTACAAAATCGTCCTTGACAAATGAAGGCCATCTAAACAAGCCTAATAAGGTCGAGCAGGTTCATGCAGGTTTGAAACGCACCATTCGGTTTAACTCCTCAACACCAATGCCGCAACTCTTTTCAATGATTTAGACGTCTTCTGCAGATCAAATTCTGAATGGGCGGCAGAAACGAACAATCTAATTCCAATAGCCAAGCGACATTTGTCTAGTGTTGATCTTTTGGATGCCACCACAAATATGGAGTCTTCCTTCAAAAGCTGCAAAAAAAAAAAAAAATCAATAATAAGAAAATAGAAGAAACTAAAGAAATTGATTTGCCTAAATTTGTGAATATAAACCGGATAACTATTTTCTTACACGTTCAGCAATATCTTCAAGAAGAATAAGATCATTTTTCATGGAACCTGTTGACTTCTCTAATTTGAGAAAAACGATGGGGGATTCCACATTACTTGCTATCGAGAGGCCCGGTATATCTGACAATCCTGCAGTCACCAAATATATTGAGATCAAAAAAGTGTTAAGGCAGCTTTTAGCAAGCATGTAATTTTTGTTTTTGGATGATTTTGGTATATCATATGTATAGAACATAAATTTAGTGTTTAATGGATTTAATATGCAGAAGCATGTATCCAAGACATGATACATGATATACATTGAGCAGATTTTGGTACATCCATACGAATATTACCAATGGCCACACAGCCTAGAAATGCTCTCACAGCCCTAATGCAACCCATTATATAAAGGATATCAAGTCTGACAAAGCTTTTCACTCTAAAGGTAATGCCCTATCAATGGTTGCTTCATGTACCTATGCATTACTGAACTAGAAATCCTTCAGCACCCAATGTAAGGTATTTTTATTGTTTCCAAATATATTGAAGCTTGTTTAACAGTAAAATAGAACCAACCTTTCCATAATAGAGCAATGTTTTCCTTCAGTTTCTTTAACAGAACAGGATTTTCATCCAGGACATCAATAGCAGTTATTGCAGCACTCGCCAGATATGGGGGCAAAGAAGCAGAAAAAACATATCCAGAACTGCTCAATCGCTGCCATCAATTAGCATAAACTGAGACATTAGTACTTTTTAAAGACTGGAAAATAAATGAAAATATAATAGTGATAACACTTTTGTCTTGTTAAGACTTCCATCCTATCAACACAATAATTCAATTACAAGAATGTCATTCTTATAATATACAATTTGCATACTTGGTGATCAATGACTCTAGCACTTCCAGTGCAGAATCCTCCTTCTGTGGCTAATGCATGTCCCATTGCAGCAGTTATAATATCTATCTTCTCAACCTGAAATGCCAGACCACCAATAATCACAAACAGCAATTGGGTCAATTTATTTTAGAAAAAAAAGGTGGGTTGGTTAACCTTTCAAAACATACCGGAACCCCATAATACTCGGTGAGACCTCTTCCAGAACTACCAAGCACACCAAATGAGTTGCTCTCATCCAATAAAACACGAAACCGATATTTCTCCTTCAATCTAATGATCTCGTCTAAAGGAGCTATTTGGCCAGAATTCTGTAAGTTTTGGAATCAAGATATCAAGTCAGTCAAAGAAAAAAAAAAGGCAGTGACAAATATAGCAAGCAAAGAATTGACATTGATACCATTTGTAAAGACAATTTTGAGAGCGATGCCATTTCTTTAGGCAAGTGTGTTGTATCAAAAGTCCAATTAAAATTGTCATAGTTGATTCCAAATATACAACCCTCTCCCCTTAGGAATAAACTAAATAAATCAGAGAGGAAGAGGAAAAGTTTGGCTGCGAAATCTAACAGAAAGGAAGAAGACAGTTGGTTTTAAAAGGTGACTAAACTTCTGAAAGTGGTAAAAAATTGAGTACATGCCTCTGTAACCTTTACGTAGATTTCCAAATTCAATCTCATTAAAATGGTACTTGGAGAATGACTGAAAGTGTCATTCACGCAACAATTTCAAATTTTGAATGGGTGAAGTACCAATGTAATGCATAGAGAAAACAATGTGCATCAACCCCCGCAGGGGGGGGTGAGTGGATAACCATATATAGCACCATAGCAGCATATATCAGAATGATGAACTTTTAGCATTTATGCTTTGAGGATAAATGCTATGTTTCTTTCAATTCTCTCTGGAACTGGAGAAAAATGGCAAACAAGCCAATTAGGAAGATTGCATCATTTAAAAATACACTCATTCATTTGCAATTGCACACCTTCCTTCTACAGCCAGAATTTATACCATACATGGAGAAACTAGCATCTTCTGCATCATGCAAAATAGAGCCAATACATCAAGGTGCCTCCTATGTTTGTTCACAAAGTCGAGCTCAATTATGGTGTGAAAATACACAAAAGAGAGGTGAAATTTTGATAATGCACAAAAGTTTACCTGGTACACAGCTTCAACAACAATGTAGCGCCGCAATTTCTTCGCCCGCTCATTCTCTGCAGTGACTTTCTCCAACGTATTTCTTAGAGATTCCATATCATTGTGCTTAAAATACACGATTGTACTTCTAGAAAGATGAAGGCCATTTTGTATTCCCCAGTGTACTCCTTCATCTCTGTAAAAGGAACAATTAGAACTTTCTTAAGATAAAGATACAAATTTATAGCAGAAATTTGATGCACGCTTTTTAACAGCTAAAACTCCTAATGTATGCTGGAATCTGACAGGCATCGGGATAAATGTTGCAAGCAGCTATGGTAGGCTACTAAGACAGGACACAAGGTTCAACGATATTCTTACATCAGCAAAATAAGCTCGAACAATGGTCATATTCGTAGTTATTTTCTTTTGAAATTCTATTCACCTCACTAGTCATTTTAAATAATGACCTGAACTACCACTTTAAGAGGCATGATAAACCCTGTTAGGACATTTTCTTTTAGGGAGGGGGAGAGGACTCAAGGAGATTTGGAAGGGTACTATATCCCCTCAAAGCCCCTTCTATGTAACGGTAACGAGACTCCACCTTCTGGCTAAACCTATCATGCAAACTACAACATGGTATCAAAGCATGTTTAGGATCCTGGTCTAAACCCCTCGTTTGTAGTCTTCGTTTTTCTTCCTTTTGGTAGACGTTTGATATCTTGGTGTTAGCGTTTATAGTCCCAGTGGTAGCACCGCCCACAACTGTTCATAGTGACGGGAAAAATGTCTCCGGTGGAAAAGAAAAAAAATCAAGTTTTTTTGTTTTCGGTGGTGGTTCCAGTGGTTTTTCATGATTTTTGGTATTTATATTTTTCGGCATCTCTCAGTATTTTTGGTCAAAACCATGCTGTTTCTCAGTGGTTCTCAGTGTTTCGCAGTGGTCGGTGACGTCAACGGTGGCCTGTGAGTGTTGCATTGGCCATGTAGGCAGGTTGGGTTGTCTTGCTTCGTGGTTCTCGGTTGGCTCTATGGCGGTCATAATTGGTGTCGTTGGCGTGTTTTGATCGTATACGACAAGCTCTGATTGTCGCCGGCAAGTTTCCGGCGAGGTGTTGGAGATGAGGACCCTTGTTTGGGTTCTTGTGCTCTCTATTCCTTATCGGGAATAAGGATATCCTTATTGAGAATAAGAATTACTTTAATTTAGTTTGGTTTAATTTTAAGTGTTCTTTAGCCGGTTCTGGACGGTTTTTAGTGTTTCGTGACTGGTTCAAGTTTATTCTGAGTGGTTTTTGGCTGGTTCAGGAGATTTGCTTTGTTTCGCATCCGGTTCAGGCCAGTTTTCCTTGATTTTTAGGCGGTTCAGTGCATTTCAGCTCCAATTCTGACCGGTTCAATGGTTTTCTTTCCGGTTTAGAGTATATTTTGACCGGTTCAGTGGTTTTCTTTCTGGTTCAGAGCATATTCTGGCCGGTTCAATGAGGTTCTAGCCTTGTTCATGTTGGTTCAGGTTAGTTCAGTGCAATTTTGGCCGGTTCTAGCTCTTTCTTGACTGGTTCAGATAGTTTTTCGGCTAATCCAGTTGTTTTTCAGCCTGTTCAAGTGGTTTCTTAAACATTTAGGTGATTTATCGCTCGATTGGGCTACATGGAAAAACCATTGGGTTTGTTACTTAGGGGGAGTACTACAGTATTATTTACGAGTTGTTGTTGGTTGGTTGATTGTTGTTGATTGTATTCATAATCAATCCAATGTTGTTGTTGGTTGTTCGTTGCTGGTAGTATTGTTCATCAATTGTGATCGTCATTTGTTGTTGGTAGTATTGATCACTGGAATAGTAATCCTTGTAATTGGTTGTCAAGATCCGATTGGCCTTGGTGTTTTGTAGTGCTTTTTGACTGATTATTGGTGCTTTCCGGCAAAATTTGACCGGCCTTGGTGTTTTGTGGCGAGATCCAACCACTGCAGTTTCCTGGCCAGTTTTCGACCAACATAGAAGTTTTTGGCAAATTCTCAATCAGTGTTGCCTTTTTGTGGAATTTCAGCTTGTTTATGTTTGGTTTAGCAAATTTTCTTGTTATTTTTTTTTTTATAAGTCTTATGTATTATGTGCTCCAAGCTGTTCCAGCCCAAGGGAAGTATTAGAGTATGTTTTTCGTTTGCTTGGATCTTCCAAGCTAGGCTTATATGATATATATGGTCCAGCTTGAGGGAGAGTGTTAGAAGAGTTATTAGGGCTTGTGGATATTTTGGTTATTGTTATATTTCTCAAACCTAAATAATAAGATGTGTAAGGTAGGCTACATAACAGTAACGAGCCTCCACCTTCTATCTAAACCTTTCATATAAGCTACAACTATTCCCACTTTTCTCTTCTCTTCTCCTCTCCCTCAAAACTCCCAAACATAGGGTAAATCACACAAGCCATGTAATTCATACCACCCACCTTCATAACAATAACACCTTATGACCAAAGATTGTGTTTCAATACGATTCTATAAAGTACGCAAAAGCAGAAAAACGATTTCTTCTCCGACAAGATTGGCTTGCTTTTAAGGAAAAATTAAAAATTATTTAAAAAAAAAATCCATTTGATTCAAAAGTTTTTACTTCTACAAATGAAAAGCAAAACTTGGACACATTCATGGTCCCCATTATTTTATTTACACCTGAATCTGCACCAACACTTTTGCCACCCCGTTTCCACCACCAATTATTGCTATTGTCTATAGCATACATCCCATCACTAGCATCTAGACACCTCTGTTGCCACCCCCAACATCATTCCCATCTTTGTCTCACCCACCACAAAGAAAAGCATCTCATTATCGCCCATGTTGGAACCAGAAGTTTTTTTTTTTCCAGAATTTACTATACACGATTTTCCTCTTAGAATTCTTTTTTTTTTTATAAGAGAAAATATATTAAAAGCGCAAAAACGCAACCCTGGCACACAAAAAGTATACAAATGACCACCTAAAAAGGGAAAGAGAAATGTACAAGGAAATCATTAAAGCTTAACACTAGAGGAGCTAAGTAAGTAGTTGTCAAAAAATACAGAGAGTGAAAAAAGAAAGACTCGAACTCCTTAATCGATCTTTCTTAGTCTTCGAAGTTACAATCATTTTGTTCCCTCCACAAGCACCACATGAGACAAGAAAGCATCATCTTCCACACAACAACACTCCAAGAGCAACCACCAGTCCACTAACAAGCAAATAAATCAATCACTCGAAGAGGCATAACCCTCTTTCCTCTTAGAATTACTTACTAAAAAAAATGATTTTCCTCTTAGAATTGATTTTAACACAGTATAACTATTTCCTTTGATAATATATAGAAACACAAGGAAATGAATCCAAAAGGAACCTAACTTTATAGAACAGCCACAAAAACTACCAATAATTAAATAGTCAAAGATTATGTATACTCACACCACAATGATATCTCCTCTTTTGGCAAAAGCTGGAATTGCACTGAACATGGTGGAAAGTCCATACGAATAGAGAATTGAATCAGGGGTTCCCAAAAACTTTGCTATTCTGGCCTCACAATCAAGGTGTACATCTAGTAAGAGGGGAAAATAAAAAATAATTGTCAAAAGAAAAATGTTTTCCCAGTGAAGAACTGGGGCATGAGTTTTGAGGAGGGAAGAACCTCCAATCTAACTCATATGAAAGTAGTTTCAAAATTAACTCTTACCGATTGTTCCGTAGAACCCACGAGGACCACATGAACCAACACCATATTTCTCCAATGCAGAGGTACATGATGCCTGAGGTAAATATTGTTATAAAGGCTATATTCAAACAAAGGAATTATCACCAAAGAAAAATAATAATAATAATAATAATGAACTGCATTTCCGCACAAGCAACTTCTCGTGTCCTATCAATCCAAGATAATTTGCTGAAGCAAAATTGACAACTTCTTTGCCGTTCACTACTGTATGCGGCCCTGCAGCACTGCCAGAAGAAAGGGATACAACTTATGAGCAGTCAATACCTTAAGGCTTTTCTAAAAAACTTTTTGGTTTTTATTCAAATATTTGACTTAAGAAAAATGAAAGTCATTTATCGCAATTATATGTCAATACAAGACAAGAAAAAAAAAATGTATAGGCAAAGGCATTACTCTGACAAGAATTAAAGAAATCCTCTGCATAAATACTACAACTATTTTTCACCTTTCCAACACTGGAGGTTCCCTCTGCATCTCTTCTGTAAGTGAAGGAATGAGGGTTTCTGGAACCCATTCATCACATAGCTCATCTATTTCCTATAAACATAAGGCACAGTTTTCATTAGAGTTTGGTCAAGAGAGCATGATCTACATAAGACTGGGGGATACAAGAACTAACAGAATACAAAGCATAAAAGTCGGTCTAGAAGCATATATCCCCAATAATAACTAATATATACCAAAGGCGCTTCATTAAAATAATCAGAAGGAACTTCGGTTAAAGCAGGGTCAGAGCGAGAAAATGGAAAGTAGGAGGGCCAAACTGAATAAGTTTTGTAATTGATGGGATTAGATTTTATATGCCAGAACTTTGGCAGAGCAAAATTTGAATTTTTTAAGGGGCATATCTATATTTGAAACTTTTGCAATACAAAATCACAAAACATGGGGTCTTGTTCACTGGGTGAAAAAAAAATTGAAGTAAAGGCACAAAAGCTAAGTACATATAAATAGACATAGAGAACATGGTGACAAATTTGTTACATCTTATGCATTCAACTTTTACCATGATTTTGGATTTCAACATAATTATAAATTCAGCCTGGATTCTACACCATATCAACATATCAGACATGTTAGACTTAAGGCCAAATTAGATACTTTTTATTTGTTTCAAAGTGTTTTTCATATATTTTGAATTTAGCAACAGAGAAAAGAGTCCAGGGGGAGAAATGGTTAAAAACAAAACTCCTGGGTCAAAATACACTACCTTGAAGCAGCAGTACAACCTTCATTTGTGTTGGCCGTGAAAGAGGGGAAAGCATTAATAATAACCCACACAGCATTAAGAGAATAAAATGAAATAACACCCATTTACACCCACAAAAAAAAAAAGGCTATGTTTGTTAATGTGTTTTGGAGAGTGTTTTTTTGTTTTTAGTTTGAAAAACTGTTCTGATGTGACATTGTGAAAATAGTTTTGAATGTTTTGGATTGTTTGTTAATGTTTTTGTTTTGAGAATAAAAAAACAAAAAACAAAAAGAGAGAAGAAGAAAAGTTTAACAAACAGAGCCATAAGTCTCCAAAAAAGGTTTCCAGACATCAGCAGCAAATATAGTATTTTGGCACACCAATCATCATTATGGAGAAGTGTTCTACATATTGTATCTGCAAAAATGTCCTGATTACCGAATACTCTGTTCGACGAGCATGATCAGCTGATTGTTGTTAAATAAAAAGGTTTTGCTTTCAACTTCTAAAGTATATGCTTGTCATACCATATCCCGTCAATAATCAAGACTTCTAAACTTTAGTATGTTAAAGAAATACTAAAGCAGTTCAAGGGCCAATAAATGAATAAGAGCATCCTATCAGTCAAGATAAAAAGTACATATTCGAACTGTCAAACAAACCTTCTTTGTTAAAGGCCTTTTAGGGGGCTTGTAACTTTTCTGGGAAAGTAGGAAAAGGATGACCACCAAAAGAAGAACTTCCACAAATAAATGCCCTTCAACCAGAAGGTAAAAAAACAAAAAACAGTTAAACAAACTATTATCAGCCAGAAGTGGACAAGGACACTGTTAGCTCTTAAGGTTTAAGAGGTTACCGCCGATATGCACTCCAAAAACAACAGCTCGAGCAGATGGGGCATCTAAAGCAAAAGTCACCCAATCTATAGTAGTATTCACTATTTTCAAAACGGCTGATGCCATTGCACTAGATATCTCAATTTGGGGATTCAGAGAGGCTTCAAACATCAATCAATAGACAACGATACTCACTTCCTGTAAGTACAATGTCTTGACACTCATCACTGCAAATAAAAGCTTAGAGACCTGGATCCTGCATGTAGTTATGGTGATGTCCCGGTTGGTATGGTAGCAAAAATTATTATACAATAAAAATCAAAATAAGATTATAAACAGCAAAAGATGGAAAGTAGTAAGAACAAGATTTTCATCATCCTAAAATATATATATATATATAATGGCATGTTCGAACATACAAACCAATTGAATTGATCCAGTAACTTTTTATTTATGCGTTACTCGTTTTACTCTGATTCAGATAAAGAAGTGAATCGGACTGACTATACTAAACAAATCCAGAGAGAAGAAATACCTGAATGGGACGAAGATGGAGTAGATGAGAAAATCCAAAGATTGAAGCTGCAAATCGCCGAAATTGGACTATAAGAGATATTGAAAGCTCAGAGAGAGCCTGATTGAGCCCAGAGCTGAGAGTAAGGTAATTACGGAATACCTGACCACACAAAAATAGATAAATTGAAATCAAAAGAATCTAGTCTGGCCCAAAACTGAAGTATGAATTAGCAAATACATATAAACAATCAGTTCGGAAACCGTATGATTCAGAACAGAAATGGGAACCCTAATTTTATCAAATCGGCTAGAAAACTAACAGGGAAAAACGAAGATGGATTATAATCCAAGAAAGAAAAACAAAATCTAAAGAACAAAAACAAAGAAAGAAATCCCCGAGGATGGAGCTGAAGAGAGAGAGTGTGAGATGATCCTAACCGTAGAGTGAAACAATTCGTACAGGATCCGAAGGCGGAGAGCGATCTAGATTCACACGCTCACGCGAGACTTTGGGAGGGATTTGAAAGGCGAAGGAGATGGGTACGAGGTCGAGGAGAGTGGGAAATCAGGGGAGACGATGGACCGTGGACTTGGAGGAGGACCAATTAGTAGGATAAAATAACCAACGGCTGAGATTTAACTTTACGATTTTTATACTAAACGAGACTAAACGCTTTCACGCCGTCTCTCTTGCAAAACGCCTTCTCTTTTGTTGCCTTTCAAACACAGAGAGAGAAAAGGAGAAAGAAGGTGAAGAAATTTCTTGTATTCTTTTTTTTTTATTTTGTTTTCTCTCATTCAGTTGTGACGGGTGTTATTGCGTTGGTTTGGTGATGATTTGAGGATGAATTTTGAAGAGTGAGAGAATGGGTTTAGAGAGAAAAAGGAAGAGATGGGTTGGGAGTTGGAGGAGAGAAGAGGAGGGAGTGGCCGGCGACTCCGGCCACTGTCTGCGCCGCCCCGAGCAGCGGTGGGTGGGGGGGTTTAACCAGATTAATCTCAAAAATGACAGTCCAAAACTTGGAATTGCACAACAAATTTTGAAAGAAATAGAAGATCAGTGAACCAATACCCAGTTCGGTGTACGCTGATATTGATGTTTTTCCATTTAAAGTATAAGGATTAACAATAAGTTAGCATGGCAGTGAAAAGCACCTATGAGATTGAATTCTTTAGATGAAACATTACCATGAACAATCAGATATAGAGGTACTGAGGCCGCACAAATGAAGACTAATAGAAGATATTGAGACCCACAAAGAATAATCAAATCAAATCCCAAAGATCGCCGGAGGGATCACCATCACCATCAAAAGAAGATCATTACGAATGCTCAGATGGAGGAGAAGCTCAGGAGAAAGTCAGAGGAGAGAGACATCAAACAGAATTGGACGGCGTCAAGATAAACGTTTGCTTCAGAAGTTTTCAATGAAAACAAAACGACACATTTTGGTTGGAAATTTTTTTTGGTTTAATCTCAGCCTTTGGTTGTTTCTACAGCAAATGTGCTGAATTTTAATTGGATCCGACCGAGTAATATCTCATTCTCCTTTGATTTTTTTTTTTTAATTTATAATAAAGGTAAATGTATGTTAAATTCCTCAATACACACGCAATTTAGAATCACTCCCTCAATTGTTAATTTTAGAAATTAAATATCTGAATTTTTTATTATTCTAAATAAATTCGCCCATTAAAATTTTATGGTGTTATAAATTAAAAAAATCAAAATTTTTGAATCTTTAGAAAAAACCAAAAAATTAAAAAATTAAATAAAAAATCAAATTTAAAAAGAAAAAATTGAAGGTGTGGCCGAACCACTCCTTTATTGGCCGAAATTTACTAGAACATCTTCTAGAGGTCGGATTCTTCTAAGATTTTATTTTTAATTTTTTTAATCAAATTGGGGTTTACCTTTCATTGAGAGGTGGGCTCCAATTTGATTAAAAAAATCAAAAAAAAATCTTAAAATGATTCCTAAAAGAGTGGTAATTGGCATCAGCCTGAGCTGTTTCAGCCCAGGCTGGAATGAGAGTAAAAAAAAATAATAATAAAAATAAAATTACTGTTCATGGCCCATAAATAACTGTTTATGTGTATGAGCTGAAACACTGTTCATTTCAGCCCAAGCTTATGTTTAGAATTACCCTTCCTAAAAAGACCTCTAGAAAGATGTACAAGCATTTCTCTTATTGGCCTAAGGGTTAGCTTGTTTTCTTATTTTTTAATTACTTTTTATTTTATTTGTTTTTTTTTTCAAGGTTTTATGATTTTGATTTTTTTTAATTTATAAAACAATAAAAAAATTAATATTCTTTTAAGAAAAGTACTAACTCTCTACATTAAATTTAGATGGAAACTTCATAGACGGATGTATTTAAAATAATTGAAAACTTAGGAATTTAATTTCTAAAATTAAAAAAAATAAATAAATAATTTCAAATTACACATTTACTCGAACATGTACCTTAATAATAATAAGCTCTTTTTTCTAAGATTTTAGTGAACGATTTTACCAAATCCTGCAAGAGTGAAGTTATGTTTTGACGGACTCCTGTTTTACTTATTTGCATCAAAAGCAAAAATCACTTTGTTTTTCTTTTTTAAGGATATTTTATTATTTATTTAAAGAATTAGTTTGATGTAACATGAAAATATAAGTAATTTTAAGTGTTTTGTAAGTAATTCAAATTTTTAATTGATTATTGATGTTCTTGGTATATATATATATATATAAAATAAATTAGCAAACAAAGTCAATATATTCAAAACATTTTGGGCTAACTACACTTACTCCATAAATTGTTACCACTTTTACAATGTTTCTCAAAGTTCAAAACCTTTTAATTTTTAGTAAATCAAACTTTCAATTTTTTTTTTTTTTTTCTAATTTCATCCATCAACATTTTAAGTTAAATCCTTTCAAAATTATTAAAATATCACTGTTTTTTTTAAAAAAAAAAAAAAAAAACACACACACACACATATATCAAGGTTGAGTTTTGTATAATGCCCCATTTGTTTCGGCTTAAAATGATTTTCAAAAATCATTTTCTGTGTTTTCTGGTATTTGGTGAGACGGAAAATAATAATCAATGGAAATCATTTTCAATTTGACCGAAAAATCTTCTTTAATTTCCGTAAAATGGTTTCTCATTTTTAAAACCGTAAACAATTTTTCGAGTTTGAACTTCTCATTCTCAAATCTCTGAATCACAGCCAAAATATCACCCGACCCCATCAAAACCCGGTCGGGACTCGGTTGGGACATCGTTGGTTCCCAGTCGTACCTCTCCAAGACCTAATCGGGACATCACCAGGACCCAATCGAGATATCGTCAGGATTTGTCTGGGACATTGCCGGAATCTGACCGAGACCCACCCGAGACATCGCTGGGACCTAACCGAGACACCGCTGGGATCTGACCGGGACATCATCAAGACCCGCCTAGGACACCACAAAGACCCTCCCAGGACACCACTCGGACCCGACAAAGACATCGACAGGATCCAACTAGGACATCGCTAGGACCCAACCTAACCCGGCCAGCACACCGCCCGGAACTAGATGGGACATCCCCGAGACACCACTCACAATCGGCCAAGANCCCGCCTGAATCAAGTCGGGACACCACTAGAACATCGCGGGGACTTGGCTGGGACATCATCGAGACCCAACCAGGACATCCCGGGAACCTGGCTGGGACATCGTCGGGACACCGCTAGAACTTGCCTAGGATAATTTATATTAATATTTTTAAATTGTACATAAAAAATAATTTTTATAAGTTAATATGATTGGTTGAAAATATAAAAAATATTTACGATTTTTCATACGCACCAAATACCGGAAAATGTTTTCGGCGGAAATCATTTTCGTGAAAGTCAATTTTTCTGAAACCATCTTCTGACGAAAATCATTTTACGTCAAAACGAACGAAGCATTAGTTGAGAATAATATACCCTCAACTTTCGTTTCCTTTATCGTATTTAATTATAATTACGATTGTTGTATATATTTATAGCCATTGAAACAAAAGCAATTTCAAACATGGGCCGAAAATAGATATCCCTCTACAAAAGTATGAAGTGTAAGAATGAAAGCTTAGCTATGATGATCAGCCATCTTTAGTCCTCACACCTGAAATGAGACGCAACCCTCATTTGTCCATCCCCAAAGTAGTAACTGTTTTTTGAATGAGTCACGTTCTTAATTAATTTTTTGATAAGTCAGTAGTTGATAAGGATATAAATCCTTAATATAGAATCACATGATTAATCAAAAAGATAAAAGGAAAGAGAGAAAGATATATAAAATTAAGGTGGTTTGACATATAGTCTATGTTCATAC
>FXXK01001495.1:41715-67430 GCA_900184695.1 Betula pendula | reverse complement strand
GTATAGAGATCATTTATTCTTCTCTTGCGGGTTCAGTAGTAGAATTTGGAAACATGTTATGGAGCTATGTGGAGTTTTGCATCCACCTACATGTTGGGATGATGTGGTGTCTTTGGGACTGAAGGAGTGGAGGGGTAAGACTATGAAAGCTTATATCTGCAGGTTAGTGTTTGGTTCTTCCATTTATAATATTTGGAGAACAAGAAATGCTTTAAGACATGGAAATAATCCTTGGTCTGAAGAGCAACTCCTAAAGCAGATAAAATGGGAAGTGAAACTTCGGTTTATGTCCAAAGGCAAATTTAGGAAGACATGCGGAAATGTTATTCTTTGTAATGCCTGGGGTATTGATGGGATTTTGTTTTAATTTTGTAGGGAGTTTCATACTGAATATAGGAGTATAGATCTGGATGTATAGGGGTTTTGAAACTTTAGTATTTTGCTAAAGTTTTTGCTTTGTATAGAGTTTCAATTTTTGGTAATGAAAGTTTAATCATTCATCAAAAAAAAAAAAGTGTAAGTTGGTAACTCCCAGGATTGGCAGCAACACTAAAGTTGATCTGCAAATTATAATCAGATCATTGAGCTAGCAGTTTCAAGAATTAAGAATGAATCTAATGCAGAGAGTGTGATAAGCTGGTTTTGTTTGATTATCTTTTATTTCATTTTAGGAGTTTGGATATTTTTACGTATGCGCAGAAATATGACTGCATTAGATTTTATTTTGGGTTTTATTAGGTTCTATTTTTGAGTTATACAAGTTATTTGATTTTGGGTCTTTAGCAGTTAAAGCCCGAGAAGTCTAAGATCATTAGGCTTAGGCATTAGACGCCTATAAATAAGGAAGTAATTTTTTTTTCTATGATGATGATTGAAAGAAAAAAATTCCAGCAGCTATTGCTCAAAGGATTGAGTGATGTAACCATATTCAAGGTGTGATGTCGAGGGACCCCTAGATGCGATGCATAGGTTTGTCCTTCTCATTAATGTTTTCCTTTGAAATTTCGAAAAAAATTCTAGCAAACACTAGAAATTTAGACCTATTCTTTCTCTAAAACCCTAATCTTCAAAACCCTAAAACCACCAAATTCTCATAAGATTCACAAGTAGAAAATACTGTTCACGGATTCCGTTAACACAACTCTTATTCTACATCAATTTTGGCATCAAAGCTTCTTTCCTACAACAAATTGTGCTCTCACTTATAACAAATTAGGTTGATAAACATCTACTTGACCCATTTAAAACTGTAAATGCCAAAATCACTAAACTGTGAAGTTACTTTTGTATTCCTCTGCAGCCTAAGTTGCCAATCTCTTAGTTACTGCAAGACAAAGCAGGTAGAATCAAGAATTCCCTTGAGTTGACTAGTTAACCAAAACTATACCAATCCAAATTATTTTTTTGACTCCAATGTACATACACTATAAGTGTGAACAAAGTTTATTTTTAAAGAAAAAAAAAAGTAATATCAGCTTGCAAATTAACATTCATAAAGCATTCACTGCATTATATAATAGATGGTGACACCATGTGTTTAAGCATTATATCTAAACATACCCGAGTTTCTTTTTGATTCCAAGTACATACAGTACCACAAAGCTTCTTTTTAAAAAAAAACATGTACTTTGCAAACATTTGTAAAGTATTCGTTGCACTATATAACAGATGGTGACAAAAAGTGTTTATGCGTAATCTCCATTAACTATTAACATTTAGGATGTATCTCATAAATTTAAGGGAAAATTACATTTTACCCCCTCAATGTTTGAGGAGATTTTTAATTTAGCCACCAATGTTTCAAAATTCGCAATGCACCCCCCCAATGTTTGAAAAAATTTTCAATGTAAACCTTCCGTTAGATTTTGCCATCTAATATGACGGATTTTTTTTTTTTTTACTGTTCATTTGTTGTTTTTTTTTTTTTTAAACCAATGTATGAACAGTAAAAAAAAAATTCTGTCAGATTAGACGGCAAAATCTGACGGAAGGTTCGAATTGAAATTTTTTTTAAACATTAGGGCGGTGCATTGCAAATTTTGAAACATTGGTGGCTAAATTAATAATCCCTTCAAACATTGGGGGGGTAAAATATAATTTTCCCTAAATTTAATGTAAATGTAGGAACACCTACAAGAATTAATTTGACAGTGCAATAGGCAAACAACCATTAACAATCCCCAACTCTACAACCAATCAAACCAATATTTTGCAATTACTTTTAATTAGTCAAGTTTTAAAAAATGTGTCATGAAAAGATGAAAACAAAAACAAAGTACATATGGTAATTGAAGCAAAACAATAAATCAATAAAAAAGGTCCAATGACATGGAAAGAAATATCACCACGTAAGAAGTAAAATAATGATTTCCAGCAAGTATACATAGCCTTGTGCATCGACTAGTGAAGGCTTAAAACATGTTCTTTATGTTAAACTGCAAAAAGCCTTCACAGAAGCTTTTGAACCAACTCTTTAAGTGTTTTATCAATTGGATTTGCACAAGAAAGGTTAACTAACATGGCTGTAGTGGTTGCATCTGCTGAGAAGCCTTTGTTAACCATTATCAGAAGAAGTTCCATTGCCTTTGACGTCTCATTATGTTGTAGTAGCCCTTGGATGATTGTGTTATATGTGAAATTGTTAGGTGAGCAACCTGTCTCGATCATTTTCTTGAGCAGATCACACGCCTCATTTACTAGCCCCTCTATGCAAAGCCCTTTGATCATTGCATTGTAAGTCCTAACATCAGGTTGGAAACCTTTGGTAGGAAGACTATAAAAGAGTTCTCTTGCAGTCATAAGTTTCCCAGCAATGCACATACCNTGGTTGCATCTGCTGAGAAGCCTTTGTTAACCATTATCCGAAGAAGTTCCATTGCCTTTGACGTCTCATTATGTTGTAGTAGCCCTTGGATGATTGTGTTATATGTGAAATTGTTAGGTGAGCAACCTGTCTCGATCATTTTCTTGAGCAGATCACACGCCTCATTTACTAGCCCCTCTATGCAAAGCCCTTTGATCATTGCATTGTAAGTCCTAACATCATGTTGGAAACCTTTGGTAGGAAGACTATAAAAGAGTTCTCTTGCAGTCATAAGTTTCCCAGCAATGCACATACCGCCAATCAAGATGTTGTATATCACAATATTAAGGCGCAAATTTTTGTCTTCCATCTCTTGAAACAATGCCATTGCTTCAGAACACTTTCTGTTCTTAAGCAAACCATACAACAGAACAGCATAAGTTCGAAGATTTGGATGTTCGCCACGAGCTTGCATCTTAAGCAGTAGCTCTTGCGCAGCCTGAGGTCTCTCCACTCGAAACAACCCACCCATAAGAGTGTTGTAAGTGACAACATTGGGATTCACTCCCTTCTTAGACATTTCATGAAAGAGACTCATTGCCTCATCAATTCTGCTATTTTTACAACATCCATTCATCAATATGTTATAGCTAAAAACAGAAGGTGAACAACCTTTTTCAACCATCATATTAAATGTTTTAACTGCATCATCCATTCTGTTTTGCAAATAGTAACCATCAATCAAGGAATTATACGTAAGTATGTCAGGCTCTATGCTTCTCTGAATCATCACATCAAAAACTTCACTTGCTTTTGTCAACATCCCTTTTTTGCAAAGTGCGTCGATCAATATGTTGAAGGTTGTCACATTTGGCATTATGTTCCTATGCACCATCTCTTTCAATAGTGTAGTTGCCTCCTTCCATTGGCGGAAGTTACATAGGCCCCGGATTAAGGAATTGTAAGTGAAAATATTTGGCTGAATGCCTCTACTTATCATTTTAGAGAAAAGGTTCAAAGCTTCAGCAACCAATCTGTCCTTCAATAAACTGTCAATGATTGTCTTATACAGCACGACATTAAGTTCAAAATTCCCTTCTTCCATCTTCTTAAGCAACCCAATAGCTGCATTGGTCTCACCCATTTTACATAAACCGTTGATTATTGTTCCATAGGTAATTGTATTAGGTCTATGCCCTTTCTTGTTCATTTCATCAACCAAATTCACTGCTTGGTTGATTTTACCCTGAAGACAGAGCCCCTTGACAAGAGTAGTTAGAATTGTACTGTTGGGTTGGTAACCAAGTTTCAAAATTCTTGCCAAGACGGAGAACCCAAAATCCACCCGGTTCACATGGCAGAAGCAATTAATCAAAATGGAAAGAGTATAAACATTGGGTAGAATTCCTAACAGTTCCATTTCTTTAATCAGAGTAATCACAGTCGAGTAATGCTTCATTCTTGCAATCACGCTCAGCAATTGGGTGAAATCAATAATGGAAGGCAAAGGTTGCATGTGAAGCATTCGATCGAAGAAGCCTAAGGCATCAGCAAGATTCCTTAAGCTTCCAGATCTGCATTGATCTCTCACAGAGTTCAAGAACCCAGTGGGGCTTTCCACATTCTCTCTAGAACCAGTGGTAGTGCTAGTACTAAAACTACAATACTGATGATTTCGAGCATGGATTGAAACCCTTACCTGATAATAATGGTTCCACAGAAAAACAAGAGAGCTCCTGGATTCAGCAGCGCTACGCATTTTATGAAGAAGAAAAGCAGAAGCAGAAGCAGTTGCAAAAGCTCTTCTAGGCATCCACATCTTTCTCTCTCTCACACACACTCTTTCTCTTTAGCTCTCGACGGTCGTTGAACTAAATCGGCGAAGTATAATCGGTAACTGTGAAGGGGAGTTCAAGATGGTTTAAAATTGGACCAGATCGGGCGGTCGGGTCAGCTTGACTGCGATTCTTTCTCTAAGACGGATGGGTCAAGCCCAAACTTGTAGTATTCCAAAACCCGCCCAATTCGGGCCTGAGTGTCTGCCGTCGTGATTTTTAGCTACGAAATATCATAATAATTAACAAGTTACATTGCGTTTAGCATCGCGTTTTTCACGTATTAAAAGTATGATTTTAAGTTAAATCACAAAAAATGTATCATTTAAGAAAGTGTTTTTAAAAACTTATGATTTGAAAATTTTAACAAATGTGTAATTTTAAATCGCAAGTAATGAGTTGCGTTTTTAAAAAAGTATGATTTTAAATACTAAGGTCCCGTTTGGTTCGCTAGAATAAAATGACTATTCCTATGGAATATTCATTTTTTATTTAGTATTTGTTTATTCCTAAGAATAGTTATTCCAACGGATTAATTTGAAAATTTAATGTAATTGGAGCGAAGGCCTAAAAGAATTAATTTGATAGCGCAATAGGCAAACAACCATTAAGAAATTTTTATACAAGAAGAGGCCCTGGTGATTAGCAAGCTGTTAGTTATTTGCTCCCTTCAAAAAAATGTTTTTATCTAGAAAAGTATAGCCGCGGGTGAATTTTCTGTTCGAAATGCATATCATTTAGCTAAGGAATTATGAGATGCTATGTGTGGAGAATCTTCCATGTCATCTACTTCTAGTGTGAGTGAAATTTGGTGGTTATGTGGCAACTACAAATTCCTAATGTAGTAAAGATGTTTCCTTGTAGAGCCTGCCACAACTTATTATCTACCAAAGACAACTTGTTAAAGAGAGGCGTGGTCCAAGAATCTGTATGCCCTACTTGTGGACTTGAAATTGAAAGTATCACCCATATTTTGTGGAGTTGCTCCTCGGTGATGGATGTGTGGAGTGTGTGGTAAAACTTTTCAAAAAAGCCATTTTTTGCAGTTCTGACTTCCTACAGCTTGTGGAAGAAATGTTCAACAAATGTGATAGGGGGAGTTTGGTTTTTTTTGTGCGAATAGCAAGACATTTTTGGTTTAGATGAAATTCAGTTGTTCACGATGAAGATTTTCTTCATCCCAATCTTTTGGTGAGGGGAATGATGGAGTCCTCTGAGGAATATAAAAAATTTGGGAGTTTCTGCCCTACCAAAGTTGATTGATGTCCAGGCAAAATGGCAAGCTCCACCAATAAGTACCTACAAGGTAAATTGGGATGCTGCGGTGGACTCTGTTAATGGGCGGATAGACATTGGCATAATAGTGCCGGATTATGAAGGGCATGTGATTGCAGCCAGGAGCGTGACTATAATGAGTAATTTAGAACCTATTGCAGCAGAAGCGCTTGCAACGTTTTAGGAAACTAACTTTAGCAAAGACTTAGGTCTTTAATATATTATTTTGGAAGACGATGCTCTTCAAGTGGTGAATTGCCCAAATTGGAACTAGAACAGGTTTGGACAACTTGTGGAGGATACTCGTATGGTGATAAACTCACTACGTAGTTGGCAGGTCTCTCACATGAGTCACATTAGCAGAGTTGCAAACTCTACAGCACATGGCTTATCTTAAGCTGCTGTTAAGCACATCATAGATCATGTTTGGATGAAAGAAGTTCCTATATGTGTATGTGATGTTGGTTTGTTAGAGGAATCTGTTCTATTTTCTTGATTGATTAATGAGAGTAATTATAATTTTCTTCAAAACTCTACAATAAATAAAACCAATATTCTGCAATAACTTTTAATTAGTCACATTTTAAAAAATGTGTCATGAAAAGATGAAAACAAAAACAAAGTATCTTTTCTCAAATATTGAAGGAGCAATAATTGGAGGAAGACCAAATTGTTCACAAAATGTTCATAATACTTTTCTAGTATCCTTTCTTTCTTTTCCAAGTTGATTTTTGAGCCTAAGATCATTACAAAATACTAATCCAATTTTATTGATGGCATCAATAATTTTTTTCATATGTTAATGTAGTATTAAATAGTCAACACTTCTTTGTCTATAATCAGATGGATTTCCTATTAATTGTTTGGTTAGAGTAACTAATAAAGTAATAACAACATCTTGCACAATATGATCCACTTCATCTGCTATTAATTGATTATTATCATTTCTCTTTTGAGCATGCAATATCCAATTTCTTTCAGTTTCATTTAAATGATTGTCCCACCAACCTTTTAATTGACCTGTAAGTCCTGCAACTAAACAAGTAACTATTTGTTAATCAATTCTTTTTCATTCAATACATTTGTAATCTCTCAGCCGTGTTCCAAAACACAATGTTATTATACGGCCTCAAAGTTTAAGATCAAGTTAAAAGCCAAAAGAACGATTTCAACCAAACTAATGACCTAGAGAAAAAAGTTCAATTACAAAAGTTTTCTGTTTTTTTGATTAAGTATTCATATTTGTTTGAGATCTAACTAATTCTCGGTTGTGTGCAATCCCTTTGTTCCTCAAATGCACCAAGTAATACCAGAATATATCCCAAGAATGAGCCAAAAAATTGGGTGGATGCTAAAGGGAAGAGTTTATCTCAATTTCAAGTAAGATAAAGATGAACTATTTCATGATTCCAATTTTGTATTATTGCATCTAACTATATACATGGTGTCACGTCATTTAAAAATTTTAAATAATATGACAATATATTCACCATGCGACAATATATATAACATTAGATTTATTAAATTTAATTTGGATCATGAAATAATTCTACGAGAATCAAAACCCCCTTTCCCCACTCAAGCGGTGAACGCCGCTGCCCACATCACCGGGAGCTCTTCTCCGCCAAACGCCACCGCAAGGCCCACAACCGAACCCCACCAACAGTTCCTCCACCACTGCTCTTCAATTTCTTCATTATCAATTAGGAAAAACTTCACTTAATATTCTTAAGTTGTCACCACTTTTGTAATCTCCCTTTTTAGAGTTCAAAAACTCTTAATTTAGTGTACCAAACTAAAAAAATTTGTAATTCATAATTTCCAAAATACCCTAAAAGTGATTAAAGTTTAATTAGGAGTTATTTTTCATGTTAACTAGCGCACTGACCGCATATCTTTATGTGCAAGAATGTGACTAGCTCTACAATTCAGGAATTCAAACCTCAGAGACGTCATTTGAAGCCAAAGGAAAACAGTGAGTTTGACATGCAATAAAGAGAGAGAGAGAGAAATGTACTTTTGCAAGCATTACCGAAGCTGCAATATTGACAATATCGTCTCTCAATCGAGTCATACTTTTCACAGACACAGCACCAACAATGAAGAGAAACTAAAGCTATTTCAGACACAAACCTCCAAACAGGGAGAATGTTTAGAAGAAAGTGAATTCCTTTTTGGTTGAAGAAATGATAACAAAAGCCAAGTGTTCAGGTGAAGTCCAAAACACACGGCTTCAAAAAATTTATCTGCAGGACATGGCTTTCCACCAGGAATCCTAATAAATAAAAAATTATGACACTATTACAAACTCTTCTGCAGAATGATAACCAGAAAAACACAACCAAAATTGTATAGAGGCACTACTACCAAAGAGAAACCATCAAAACAACTTAAAAATGAACACCTACATGTACATGTAGCTCAACTTAATATGAAAACTATCTCTTGCAAGAGATGCATTCATTCTGACATTAAATGCTGAACCACAGAGTTGAATGCTTTCTTCAAATACCCAATCATCTGCCATGACAAAAAAAATCTCACAAACTTATAAGCAACAACATGGAATGCTTATCATACTATATAGCTCATTCAAAACTAGCCCAATTCAATCACAAACAGAAAGAACGAGAGAAGGGGTAAGGGGACAACAAAGGGGTACATCCTTTGAGCACAATACAATCATTACATAGCAGAAAATATGTACCATAAACGACTATTGGTTGTTTGTAATTTCTTTTGTTTTTTTGTTCTTTACTTTTGGAGAAGAGACCATAAATTTATTGCCAAGTGAAATATAACCTGAGAGAAAACAGGCATTTGATGGAAAAACTGCAACAAGCACTTCTTTAGCAATTATAATATGTTTGCCATTATAGACTTCAACAACAGCAACAACAACAACAAAAACAAAAAATATCAAGAAATTCAACTGATATCTCAAGCACACTTTCAACTACTTCACATCTAACAGAATTGAAAAAGATATCTACAAGATGGCTTCAGAAAACACCATCCATATTGCCTTTGGAGCACTAGTGGAAGTTGGTAACTCCCAGGATTGGTAGCAACACTAAAGTTGATCTGTAAATTATAATCAGATAATTGACCTAGTAGTTTCAAGAATTAAGAATGAATGTGATGCAGAGAGTGATAAGTTAGTTTTGTTTGATTCTCTTTTTATCTAATTTTAGGAGTTTGAATATTTTTACGTATGCGCAGAAATATGAGTGCATTAGATTTTATTTTGGGTTTTATTAGGTTTTATTTTTGAGTTGTACAATTTATTTCATTTTGGGTCTTTAGTAGTTAAAGCCCGAGAAGTCTAAAACCATTAGGCTTAGGCATTAGACGCCTATAAATAAGGAAGTAATTTTTTTTTCTATGATGATGATTGAAAGAATAAAATTCTAGCAGCTATTGCTCTAAGGATTGAGTGATGCAACCATATCCAAGGTGTGATGTTGAGGAACCCCTAGATGCGATGCATAGGTTTGTCCTTCTCATTAATGTTTTCCTTTGAAATTCCAAAAAAAAAATCTAGCAAACACTAGAAATTTAGACCTATTCTTTCTCTAAAACCCTAATCTTCAAAACCCAAAACCACCAAATTCTCATAAGATTCACAAGTAGAAAATACTGTTCACGGATACTGTTCACACATCTCTTATTCTACATCAATTTTGGCATCAAAGCTTCTTTCCTACAACAAAATGTGCTCTCACTTATAACAAATTAGGTTGATAAACATCTACCTGGCCCATTTAAAACTGTAAATGTCAAAATCACTAAACTGTAAAGTTACTTTTGCATTTCTCTGCAACCTAAGTTGCCAATCTCTTAGTTACTACAAGACAAAGCAGGTAGAATCAAGAATTCCCTTGAGTTGACCAGTTAACCAAAATTATACTTTTTTTTTTTTTGATAAGTAATTTATATTGAATCAAAGTGCAGAGTGGCACAACCCTAGTACACGGGAAGTGTACAAGAGAACTCCTATCGAAAAGAGAAAGAAGAACATAAATCTAAAAACTCAGCAAAGGTAGAAGCCTGCGTAGTATTCCAAGCCACTCTCCAAGTAAATAACGTTTGCAACATCCGCCTCTTCAACTTTAACAAGCCAATCTCTTTATCATCGAAACTTCTTGAATTCCTCTCACGTCAAATACACCACATCAAACATAAAGGAACGAACTGCCTTAAATGTATAGCCTCACAGTTACCTGACTGTCCCCTCCAACAACCCAACAACTCACTCACACTGTGAGACATTACCCAAGCTACATCAAACAACTGAAAAAACACAGACCACAATTCTGAAGCAACCTCACAATGAATGAATAATTGATCGATCAACTCTCCACTTGATTCGCACAAACAACACCACTCCATCACAATGATTTGCCTCTTCCGCAAATTATTAACCAAAATTATACTAATCCAAATTGTTTTTTGACTCCAATGCACATATAGAACAAGTGTAAAACAGAGTTTATTTTAAAAGAAAATAATAATAATAATAATAATATAATAGCTGCAAACATGCATAAAGCATTAGCTGCACTATATAATAGACGGTGACAGCCTATGTTTAAGCATTATATCTAAACATACCCAAGTTTCTTTTGATTCCAATGTACATACAGTACCACAAAGCTTATTTTAAAAAAAAAAACAGATACCTTGCAAACATACGTAAAGCATTCGCTGCACTATATAATAGATGGTGACAAAAAGTGTTTATGCGTAATATCTAGTAACATTTAACATTTAGCACGTATCTCATAAATTTAATGTAAATGTCGGGAACACCTACAAGAATTAATTTGACAGTGCAATAGGCAAACAACCATTAACAATCCCCCACTCTACAATCAATCAAATCAATATTTTGCAATAACTTTTAATCAATCACGTTTTAAAAAATGTGTCATGAAAAGATGAAAACAAAAACAAAGTACATAAGGTAATTGAAGCAAAACAATTAAAAAATAAATAAAAGAAAAGAAAAGAAAAAGGTCCAAGGACATGGAAAGAAATATCACCACGTAAGAAGTAAAATAATGATTTCCAGCAAGTATACATAGCCTCATGCATTGACTAGTGAAGGCTTAAAACATGTTCTTTATGTTAAACTCCGAAAATCCTTCACAGAAGCTTTTGAAGCAACTCTTTAAGTGTTTTATCAGTTGGATTTGTAGAAGAAAGGTTAACTAACATGGCTGCAGTGGTTGCATCTACTGAGAAGCCTTTGTTAACCATTATCCGAAGAAGTTCCATTGCCTTTGACGTCTCATTATGTTGTAGTAGCCCTTGGATGATTGTGTTATATGTGAAATTGTTAGGTGAGCAACCTGTCTTGATCATTTTCTTGAGCAGATCACATGCCTCATTTATTAGCCCCTCTATGCAAAGCCCTTTGATCATTGCACTGTAACTCCTAACATCAGGTTGGAAACCTTTGGTAGGAAGACTATAAAAGAGTTCTTTTGCAGTCATAAGTTTCCCAGCAATACACATACCGCCAATCAAGATGTTGTATATCACAATATTAAGGCGCAAATTTTTGTCTTCCATCTCTTGAAACAATGCCATTGCTTCAGAAAACTTTTTGTTCTTGAGCAAACCATACAACAAAACAGCATAAGTTTGGAGATTTGGATGTTTACCACGAGCTTGCATCTTAAGCAGTAGCTCTTGCACAGCCTGAGGTCTCTCCACTCGAAACAACCCACCCATAAGAGTGTTGTAAGTGACAACATCGGGATTCACTCCCTTGTTAGACATTTCATGAAAGAGACTCATTGCCTCATCAATTCTTCTATTTTTACAATATCCATTGATTAATATGGTATAGCTAAAAACACAAGGTGAACAACCTTTCTCAACCATCATATTAAATGTTTTGACTGCATCATCCATTCTAGTTTGCAAACAGTAACCATCAATCAAGGAATTATATGTAACTGTGTTAGGTTTTATGCCTCTCTGAATCATCACATCAAAAACTTCACTTGCTTTTGTCAGCATCCCCTCTTTGCAAAGTGCATTGATCAATATGTTGAAGGTTATCTCATTTGGCATTATCTTCCTATTCACCATCTCTTTCAATAGTGCAGTTGCCTCCTTCCATTGGCCGAAGTTACATAGGCCCTGGATTAAGGAAGTGTAAGTGACAATATTTGGCTGAATGCCTCTACTTGTCATCTTAGAGAAAAGCTTCAAAGCTTCGGCTACCAATTTGTCCTTCAATAAACTGTCAATGATTGTTTTATACAACACGGCATCAAGTTCAAAATTCCCTTCTTCCATCTTCTTAAGCAACCCAATAGCCGCATCGGTCTCACCTATTTTACAAAAACCATTGATGATTGTTCCGTAGGTAACTCTATCAGGTCTATGCCCTTTCTTGTTCATTTCATCAACCAAACTCACAGCTTGATTCATTTTACCCTGAAGACAGAGCCCCTTGACAAGAGTATTTAGAATTGTACTGTCGGGTTGATAACCAAGTTTCAAAATTCTTGCCAAGACAGAGAACCCACAATCCACCCGGTTCACATGGCAGAAGCAATTAATCAAAATGGAAAGAGTATAAACATCGGGAAGAATTCCTAACAGTTCCATTTCTTTAATCAGAGTAATCACAGTCGAGTAATGCTTCATTCTTGCAATCGCGCTCAGAAATTGGTTGAAATCCACAACGGAAGGCAAAGGGTGGATGTGAAGCATTCGATCAAAGAAGCCTAAGGCATCATCAAGATTCCTTAAGCTTCCAGATCTGCATTGATCTCTCACAGAGTTCAAGAACCCAGTGGGGCTTTCCACATTTTCTCTAGAACCAGTGGTAGTGCTAGTACTAAAACTACAATACTGATGATTTCGAGCATGGATTGAAACCCTTACCTGATAATAATGGTTCCACAGAAAAACAAGAGAGCTCCTGGATTCAGCAGCGCTGCGCATTTTCTGAAGAAGAAACGCAGAAGCAGTTGGAATAGCTCTTCTAGGCATCAACGTCTTTCTCTCACACACACACACTCTTTTTTGTTTAGCAGTCGTTGAACCAAATCGGTGAAGTATAATCGGTAACTGTAAAGTGGAGTTGAAGATGGTTGAAAATCGGATCAGATGGAGCGGTCGGGTCAGCCCAAACCTGTAATATTCAAAAATCCGCCCAATCCGGGCCTGGGGTTTTTCCTTGTCTTCATCGTGATTTGGAGGCATTACCCAAGCTACACCAAACAACTGAAAAAATACGGACCACAATTCTCAAGCAACCTCACAATGAATGAATAATTGATCGATCAACTCTCCACTTGATTTGCACAAACAACACCACTCCATCACAATGATTTGCCTCTTCCGCAAATTATTAACCAAAATTATACTAATCCAAATGTTTTTTGACTCCAATGTACATACAGAACAAGTGTAAAACAGAGTTTATTTAAAAGAAAATAATAATAATAATAATAATATAATAGCTGCAAACATGCATAAAGCATTAGCTGCACTATATAATAGACGGTAACAGCCTATGTTTAAGCATTATATCTAAACATACCCAAGTTTCTTTTTGATTCCAATGTACATACAGTACCACAAAGCTTATTTTTAAAAAAAAAACAGACACCTTGCAAACATACGTAAAGCATTCACTGCACTATATAATAGATGGTGACAAAAAGTGTTTATGCGTAATATCTAGTAACATTTAACATTTAGCACGTATCTCATAAATTTAATGTAAATGTCGGGAACACCTACAAGAATTAATTTGACAGTGCAATAGGCAAACAACCATTAACAATCCCCCACTCTACAATCAATCAAATCAATATTTTGCAATAACTTTTAATCAATCACGTTTTAAAATATGTGTCATGAAAATATGAAAACAAAAACAAAGTACATAAGGTAATTGAAGCAAAACAATTTAAAAAAAAAGAAAAGAAAAGAAAGAAAAAGGTCCAATGACATGGAAAGAAATATCACCACGTAAGAAGTAAAATAATGATTTCCAACAAGTTTTTGGAATTGCCATACAAATCGAGATGCTAAAAATAATACTATTAAGATACAATTTCATGTCTTCCAACTTTTAAATAATGACATCACCACAGCAAAATGTTGATTCTTACACTGGCTATCTGGAAAGAAAAAATGAAAAGAAAGGGATAAAACATTCAAATCATTCATTCGTTGCACCCTACAAAAGCCTATTTTCAAATATATATATATGGATGTGTATACATCAATAGAGAAATGTACTTTTGCAAGCATTACCGAAGCTGCAATATTGACAATATCGTCTCTCAATCGAGTCATACTTTTCACAGACACAGCACCAACAATGAAGAGAAACTAAAGCTATTTCAGACACAAACCTCCAAACCGGAGAATGTTTAGAAGAAATTGAATTCCTTTTTGGTTGAAGAAATGATAACAAAAGCCAAGTGTTCAGGCGAAGTCCAAAACACATGGCTTCAAAAAATTTATCTCAACGACATGGCTTTCCACCTGGAACCCAATAAATAAATTATGACACTATTACAAGCTCTTCTGCAGAAAGAAAACCAGAAAAACACAACCAAAATTGTATAGAGGCACTACTACGAAAGAGAAACCATCAAAACAACTTAAAAATGAACACGTACATGTACATGTAGCTCAACTTAATATGAAAACTATCTCTTGCAAGAGATGCATTCATTCTGACATTAAATACTGAATCAAAGAGTTGAATGTTTCATCAAATACCCAATCATCTGCCATGACAAAAAAAAAAATCTCAGAAACTTACAAGCAACAAGATGGAATGCTTTTCATACCATAAAGCTCATTCAAAACTAGCCCAATTCAATCGCAAACAGAAAGAAAGAGAGAAGGGGTAAGGGGCCAGCAAAAAAACGTACATCCTTTAAGCACAATACAGTCGTTATATAGCAGATAATATGTACCATAAACTACTATTGGTTGTTTGTAATTTCTTTTGTTTTTTTGTTCTTTACTTTTGGATAAGAGACCATAAATTTATTGCCAAGTGAAATATAACCTGAAAGAAAACAGGCATTTGATGGAAAAAGTGCAACAAGCACTTCTTTAGCAATTGTAATATGTTTGCTATTATAGACTTCAACAACAGCAACAACAACAAAAACAAAAAATATCAAGAAATTCAACTGATATCTCAAGCATACTTTCAACTACTTCACATCTAACAAAATAGAAAAAGATATCTACAAGATGGCTTCAGAAAACACCATCAATATTGCCTTTGGATCACTAGTGGAAGTTGGTAACTCCCATGATTGGTGGCAACACTAAAGTTGATCTGTAAATTATAATCAGATAACTGAGTTAACAGTTTCAAGAATTAAGAATGAATGTGATGCAAAGAGTGATAAGCTAGTTTTGTTTGATTCTCTTTTATCTAATTTTAGGAGTTTGGATATTTTTATGTATGCGCAAAAATATGAGTGCATTAGATTTTATTTTGGGTTTTATTAGGTTTTATTTTTCAGTTATACAAGTTATTTCATTTTGGGTCTTTCGTAGTTAAAGCCCGAGAAGTCTAAAACCATTAGGCTTAGGCATTAGACGCCTATAAATAAGGAAGTAATTTTTTTTTTCTATGATGATGATTGAAAGAATAAAATTCCAGCAGCTATTGCTCTAAGGATTGAGTGCTGCAACCATATCCAAGGTGTGATGTTGAGGAACCCCTAGATGCGATGTATAGGTTTGTCCTTCTCATTAATGTTTTCCTTTGAAATTCCAAAAAAAAAAAATCTAGCAAACACTAGAAATTTAGACCTATTCTTTCTCTAAAACCCTAAACCACCAAATTCTCATAAGATTCACAAGTAGAAAATACTGTTCACGGATACTGTTCACACAACTCTTATTCAACGTCAATTTTCGCATCAAAGCTTCTTTCCTACAACAAATGTGCTCTCACTTATAACAAATTAGGTTGATAAACATCTAGCCCATTTAAAACTGTGAATGTCAAAATCACTAAACTGTGAAGTTACTTTTGCATTTCTCTACAACCTAAGTTGCCAATCTCTTAGTTTTTTTGATAAGTAAGTTGCCAATCTCTTAGTTACTGCAAGACAAAGCAGGTAGAATCAAGAATTCCCTTGAGTTGACTAGTTAACCAAAATTATACTTTTTTTTTTTTAATAAGTAATTTATATTGAATCAAAGTGCAGAGTGGCACAACCCTAGTATACGGGAAGTGTACAAGAGAACTCATATCTTAAAGACAAAGAAGAACATAAATCTAAAAACTCAGCAAAGGTAGAAGCCTGCATAGTATTCCAAGCCACTCTCCAAGTAAACAACGTTTGCAACATCCGCCTCTTCAACTTTAACAAGCCAATCTCTTTATCATCGAAACTTCTTGCGTTCCTCTCACGTCAAAGACACCACATCAAACACAAAATAACCAACCGCCTTAAATGCATAGCTTCACAGATACCCGACTATTCCCTCCAACAACCCAACAACTCACTCATACTGTGAGGCATTACCCAAGCTACACCAAACAACTGAAAAAATACGGACCACAATTCTCAAGCAACCTCACAATGAATGAATAATTGATCGATCAACTCTCCACTTGATTTGCACAAACAACACCACTCCATCACAATGATTTGCCTCTTCCGCAAATTATTAACCAAAATTATACTAATCCAAATTGTTTTTTGACTCCAATGTACATACAGAACAAGTGTAAAACAGAGTTTATTTTAAAAGAAAATAATAATAATAATAATAATATAATAGCTGCAAACATGCATAAAGCATTAGCTGCACTATATAATAGACGGTAACAGCCTATGTTTAAGCATTATATCTAAACATACCCAAGTTTCTTTTTGATTCCAATGTACATACAGTACCACAAAGCTTATTTTTAAAAAAAAAAACAGACACCTTGCAAACATACGTAAAGCATTCACTGCACTATATAATAGATGGTGACAAAAAGTGTTTATGCGTAATATCTAGTAACATTTAACATTTAGCACGTATCTCATAAATTTAATGTAAATGTCGGGAACACCTACAAGAATTAATTTGACAGTGCAATAGGCAAACAACCATTAACAATCCCCCACTCTACAATCAATCAAATCAATATTTTGCAATAACTTTTAATCAATCACGTTTTAAAATATGTGTCATGAAAATATGAAAACAAAAACAAAGTACATAAGGTAATTGAAGCAAAACAATTAAAAAAAAAAAGAAAAGAAAAGAAAAGAAAAAGGTCCAATGACATGGAAAGAAATATCACCACGTAAGAAGTAAAATAATGATTTCCAACAAGTATACATAGCCTTGTGCATTGACTAGTGAAGGGTTAAAACATGTTCTTTATGTTAAACTCCGAAAATCCTTCATAGAAGCTTTTGGAGCAACTCTTTAAGTGTTTTATCAGTGGGATTTGCATAAGAAAGCTTAACTAACATGGCTGCAGTGGTTGCATCTACTGAGAAGCCTTTGTTAACCATTATCCGAAGAAGTTCCATTGCCTTTGACATCTCATTATGTTGCAGTAGCCCTTGGATGATTGTGTTATATGTGAAATTGTTAGGTGAGCAACCTGTCACAATCATTTTCTTGAGCAGATCACTCGCTTCATTTATTAGCCCCTCTATGCAAAGCCCTTTGATTATTGCATTGTAAGTCCTAACATCAGGTTGGAAACCTTTGGTAGGAAGACTATAAAAGAGTTCTCTTGCAGTCATAAGTTTCCCAGCAGCACACATACCGCCAATCAAGATGTTGTATATCACAATGCTAAGGCACAAATTTTTGTCTTCCATCTCTTGAAACAATGCCATTGCTTCGGAAAACTTTTTGTTCTTAAGCAGACCATCCAACAGAACAGCATACGTTTGGAGATTTGGATGTTCACCACGAGCTTGCATCTTAAGCAGTAGCTCTTGCGCAACATGAGGTCTCCCCACTCGAAACACCCCACCCATTAGAGTAGTATAAGTGACAACATCTGGATACACTCCCTTGTTAGACATTTCATGAAAAAGACTCATTGCCTCATCAATTCTTCTATTTTTACAATATCCATTGATCAATATGTTATAGCTAAAAACACAAGGTGAACAACCTTTCTCAACCATCATATTAAATTTTTTGACTGCATCGTCCATTCTGGTCTGCAAACAGTAACCATCAATCAAGGAATTATATGTAACTGTGTTAGGCTCTATGCTTCTCTGAATCATCACATCAAAAACTTCACTTGCTTCTGTTAGCATCCCCTTTTTACAAAGTGCGTCGATCAATATGTTGAAGGTTGTCACATCTGGCATTATGTTCCTATGCACCATCTCTTTCAATAGCGTAGTTGCCTCCTTCCATTGGCGGAAGTTACATAGGCCTTGGATTAAGGAATTGTAAGTGAAAATATTTGGCTGAATGCCTTTACTTGTCATCTTAGAGAAAAGGTTCAAAGCTTCGGCTACCAATCTGTCCTTCAATAAACTGTCAATGATTGTTTTATACAACACAGCATCAAGTTCAAAATTCCCTTCTTCCATCTTCTTAAGCAACACAATAGCTTCATCGGTCTCACCTATTTTACACAAACCATTGATTATTGTTCCAAAGGTAACTGTATTAGGTCTATGCCCTTTCTTGTTCATTTCATCAACCAAACTCACAGCTTGATTGATTTTACCCTGAAGACAGAGCCCCTTGACAAGAGTAGTTAGAATTGTACTGTCGGGTTGGTAACCAAGTTTCAAAATTCTTGCCAAGACGGAGAACCCAAAATCCACCCGGTTCATATGGCAGAAGCAATTAATCAAAACGCTAAGAGTATAAACATCGGGATGAATTCCTAACAGTTCCATTTCTTTAATCAGAGTAATCACAGCCGAGTAATGCTTCATTCTTGCAATCGCGCTCAGCAATTGAGTGAAATCCACAAGGGAAGGCAAAGGGTGCATGTGAAGCATTCGATCAAAGACGCCTAAGGCATCATCAAGATTCCTTAAGCTTCCAGATCTGCATTGATCTCTCACAGAGTTCAAGAACCCAGTGGGGCTTTCCACATTCTCTCTAGAACCAGTGGTAGTGCTAGTACTATAACTACAATACTGATGATTTTGGGCATGGATTGAAACCCTTACCTGATAATAATGGTTCCACAGAAAAACAAAAGAGCTCCTAGATTCAGCAGCGCGACGCATTTTCTGAAGAAGAAAAACAGAAGCAGTTACAAAAGCTCTTCTAGGCATTCACCTCTTTCTCTCTCTCTCTCACACAGACACTCTTTCTCTTTAGCAGTCGTTGAACTAAATCGGCGAAGATTGATCGGCAACTGTAAAGTGGAGTTGACGATGGTTTAAAATTGGACCAGATCGGGCGGTCGGGTCAGGTTGACCGCAATTCTTTCTCTAAGAAGGATTGGTCAAGCCCAAACCCGTAATATTCAAAAACCAGCCCAATTCGGGCCTGAGTTCTCTCATTGTCTTAGTCGTGATTTTAAGGTAAGAAATATCATAATAATTAACAAGTTACATTGCATTTAGCATCGCGTTTTCAGACGTTAAAAGTATAATTTTAAGTTAAATCATAAAAAATATATTGTTTGGGAAGCCGTTTTTAAAAAGTTGAAATTTGAAAATTTAGAAAAATTTGCAATTTTAAATTGCTAGTAATGGAATATGTTTTTAAAAATGTATGATTTTAAATAATAAATTACAATTTTAAAGTCAAAATTGAAATTTTACCAAATATTTAATTGCGTTTTCAAATTGCACGTCATAAAATTTTTATTTTGAAATCACAAACCTAAACAATACCATATACCATATATAGTCTTCTTAAGGGGATTGTAATTTATGGTGCATTTGAGATTGCAATTTCGTAGATAATAAGTACGATTTAAAACCAAATCACAAAAATAGATTATTTGGGGATTACGTTTTTAAAAAATTGCGATTAGAAAACGCAGAAAATTTGTATTTTCAAATCGCAGATAAGTGGGTGTTTGTTTAAGACGCAAAATTTTAAAAGCTAAAACTGCGATTTTAAAGGATAAACTGCAATTTTGCCAAACGCTTAACTGAGTTTTTTAAAAGTCTTGTTTTTAAATCGGACATTTTAAAATTGCTATTTTTAAAATCATAATCCCAAACGAATCCGGTAGAAAGAACACCAATTATTTTGTAAACGAAAATGATCGAATTTTATTACGAGCTAGCGAGAGAAGAGCTATTGCTAGAGTTGAGAGACGGGATAGGAATCGTAGATAAAGGACTTGGCCAAGAAGGATCGAAGAGAGTGTTACTAGATCAAGTTGTAGGTGCATGGACTATATCTAAAGCAACTCCCTCTATCTTAAGCAACTCTAACCGCAGCAACAAGACAGATAGAATGAGGGGTTGAAAAAAATAAGTTTTTAAAGGGGCACGATTGTCATTATGTGAAATTGGTATGGGTATTTTTTTCAGGTTGTAAATTTCATTAAATGAAAATAGCTTTGCGCATTTATCCAAGAAGTGCATTTCACCAAAAACATCATTTTCAAGTTTTTGGCAAAACGTGATTTTGAGCGTTTTGGACCCTCAAAAGCGCTTTGATTTTTTTTTACCAAACATGTATTTTTTTTTTCTCCGTACAGCTTTTTAGGTATTAAACGCACTTTTTAGCTCCTAAAACACACACCCAAATAAGCCCTTAATTGGCTGCATAAATAAGCACAACCACTCTTCTTTCCGCACATAGTGCTATATATCCTAGAGTAAGATGAGCAAGGAGATAGAGATAACATCTTTTATTACAACCATATATATTCTATTAGTCAAGTTTAATAATTGACTAATAGAATATTCAAAATTTCTTGTACTTTTTTCTTTTCCTACTTAGGTGACCTTTTTGTATACTTCCTGTGTACCAGAGCTACGCTTTTGCGTTTTAATAAAAGTTTTCTTATTTATCAAAAAAAAAAAGATTTGTCAAGTTTAATAATTATGATTTTATGATAATGTCAAAAAAAAAATTATGATTTTCTTTATTTTTTGATAGAATTCTTAAAATTTTAATAATTATCTATACATGATTATATTAAAAATGCGGAATTTTGGTTCTCACAAGTGGTCAAGGTGGAGACTGGAGTGAATGATGAATATTGTTTTTATTATTATTAAAAATAAAAATAAAAATAAATAAAAAAACTCTAGAGGAAGCAAGACGAGCAGCAAAAGCATCCCCATAAGTAGGGTCACCGGGGGGCTGATGAGGGTTGAAGCTTGGATGATGGTGCCATTAGAGTTGCGGCACTCAGCTGCCTAAGTTGAGATGGACTCTTTGATTGAAGTGTCAAAGTTAATTTTAAAGGAACTACACATAGGGGGAGCCATTTTTCTACCACCGGAGAGGAAACAACTTTCCATGTCGAGAAATGCTCCAAAACCATCTTTTTTTAAAGATTTGGCCAACAGCCTAACATTTGGGACAACCCCTTCATGGGTTACCTTATTCTTGAAAAACCACAAAAGATCACAACAAAAAAAAAAAAAAACCTAAAATAAATGAGAATCTTTCGAAGGGATGTCAAAATAAAAAGATGAGAAAATAAGCCCTTTTATCCGTACATCCAACCCAAGATTAGACCAAGCTACTAGTAAAGGCCAAAAGGATTCCCTCCAGCCTATTCTAGGAAAACAACACCTAAAAAAAAGGTGGGAGAGTGAATTGAATTCTAAATTAGTGAATTGCAAAGAGGGCACAACAAAACATCAGGGAGAATAGGAAAAATAAAATTCAACCTAAACTTCGTAGAAATCAAATCCCAGACAATTTTCCAAAAGAGAAGTTTTTAAGTCTATCACAGATATTAAGGCCCTGTTTGGCAAACCATTCTAATTCCAACTCCAATTCTACTCCAATTTTCAAAAAAAAAAAAAAACATTCTCACTTTTTATATCACATCAACTACTTTTTAACAACTTTTTTACTTTTTATATCATATCAAATATTTTTTTATTACCATTCAAATAAAATACTCACTAAAAACAAAAATTTCACTTTTCCATACAAAAAATTTACAACATTCCCTCTCAACAATCACCTCATGCTACAGTAGAATCGTGAACAGTGAAATCAGAATGCTTTGCCAAACAGGGCCTAAGCTTCCACAATATTTTCCAATAAGAGGGGAGTGAGGGATGCCACAACCTTATAAGGAACACATTGACTAATTTCTCTAGCAATGTGGGACTTCCAACACGCCCCTCACGTGTGGCGGGAGGACATCCAAGCCAACACGTGGAAATGGGTGACGGTGGGCCACAAACTAGGAACTTGGCTCTGATACCATATTAGAAGGTGGGCCTAACTCAACTCCAAAAGACGCCTTGAGGAGTGAGGGATGCCACAACCTTATAAAGGAGCACATTGATTAGTTTTTCTAGCAATGTGGGATTCCAACAACTGCTAGGCATGGGAGCCCATATATATGGCCGGTTAGAATGAAGGCCTGGAAGGAATGGTACCAAGGGAAGTAAATTGACTGGCAATGTTAACTAGGGAATAACTAGGGACAACACTCAAGGAATTGGGGGTAACTAGTTCAAGCTGTTCTGGTTTGATTGTGGTTTTATTGAGCTTATTGGATTACTAGAAGAGGCTTTGTGAGGCTTCTTATCTGCCATTTTTTTCGTGCAAAAACTCACATGTGAGGAAATCAGAAATAGAGTTATATATATATATTTTATTATTATTATTATTATTATTTCTATTGATAAAATGGGGGAAACCTAAGGAAGGTGGATCAAGGAGGATCTTTTTCACTCTTGATTCTTATAGTGAAATAAAAGGAAGATGGGAATGCTTCCATTACAACTATAAGAAGTAACTTATTTGGGAACAACATGTGCCTGGATATTAGCTCTGCTCGAGACCTTAGAAGCAGTCCAAGAAACAAAGGAAGATAACTTAAAAATAATATCCTCCACAACTAGAGCAACATACCAGTCCAAACAAAGAGAGTGGTTATTAATTGCAGTGACTACCACCAAGGAGTCCCCTTCAATAAGAATCTGCATGGGAGCCCATATAATACATACTGCAGTATGATTCTTTCCCTTCGCCAAATCCACCCGCATTAGGATTATTCATGTTTTGATCTTAGTAAAAAAACACTCACATCATACCTTTAAATTTTAGAATGATGTAGTATTATAACTTTTACTATGAATTTTTTACAAACTGACGTGACAATCCATATGAGTGCCATATGGCATAATATGAGTGAAAAAATTAAGCAACAATTTAATATTATTATTATTATTTTATTTTTGTTGCTTAACTTTTTCATCCATATTATGTCACGTAGCACTCATATGGATTGTCACGTTAGTTTGTAAGAGACTTACAGACTTATAGTAAAAATTCCAGCACCACTAACATTTTCATAAATATTCCTATAATAGAATTTAAGTTTATTTTTTTACTCCAATGATACTATATACAGTATCATAAAGCTTTATATATATAAAATAGCTTGCAAACATACGTAAAGCATTCACTGTTCTATATAACATATGGTGACAAAAAGTGAAAATGCGTAGTGTCTATTAACATTTAACATTTATCACGTATCTCATAAATTTAATGTAATTGGAGGGAACACCTAAAAGAATTAGTTTCACAACGCAATAGGCAAACAACCATTAACAATCCCCAACTCTACAATCAATAAAACCAATATTTTTAATAACTTTTAATCAATCACCTTTTATAAAATGTGCCAGGAAAAGATGAAAACAAAAACAAAGTACATAAGGTAATTCGAGCAAAATGAAAAAGGGTCCAATGACATGGAAAGAAATATCACCTCGTAAGAAGTCAAATAATGATTTCCAGCAAGTATACATATGCCTTATGCATTGACTAGTGAAGGGTTAAATATGTTCTTTATGTTAAAATCCTAAAATCCTTCACAGAAGCTTTTGAAGCAACTCTTCAAGTGTTTTATCAGTTGGATTTCTAGAAGAAAGCTTAACTAACATGGCCGCAGTGGTCGCATCTGTTGAGAAGCCATTGTTAACCATTATCCAAAGAAGTTCCATTGCCTTTGACATCTCTTTATGTTGCAGTAATCCTTAGATGATTGTGTTATATGTGAAATTGTTAGGTGAGCAACTTGTCTTTATCATTTCGTTGAGCAGATCACTCGCTTTCATTATTAGCCCCTTTATGCAAAGTCCTTTGATCATTATAGTGTAAATCCAAGCATCAGGTTTTAAACCTTTGGTAGCAAGACTATTAAAGAGTATTCTTGCAATCATAAGTTTTCTAGCAGTACACATACCGCCAATCAAGATGTTGTATATCGTGACATTAAGGTGCAAATTTTTGTCTTCCATCTCTTGAAACAATGTCATTGCTTCAGAAAACTTTTTGTTCTTAAGCATACCATTCAACAGAACAGCATAAGCATGAAGATTTGGATGTTCGCCACAAGCTTGCATCTTAAGGAGTAGCTCTTGCACGACATGAGGTCTCCCCACTCGAAACAGCCCACTCATAAGAGTGTTGTAAGTGACAACATTGAGATTCACTCCCTTGTTAGACATTTCATGAAAGAGACTCATTACTTCATCAATTATTTTATTTTTATAATATCCATTGATCAATATGTTATAGTTAAAAACACAAGGTGAACAACCTTTCTCAACTATCATATTAAATGTTTTGACTGCATCATCCATTCTATTTTGCAAACAGTAACCATTAATTAAGGAATTATATGTAACTGTGTCAAGCTCTATGCTTCTCTGAATTATCACATCAAAATCTTCATTTGCTTTTGTCAGCATCCCCTCTTTGCAAAGTGCGTTCATCAATACGTTGAAGGTTGTCACATTTGGCAATTGGCATTATCTTCTTATGCACCATCTCTTTCAATAATGTAGTTGCCTCCTTTCAATGGCGGAAGTTACATAGGCCTTGGATTAAGGAATTGTAAGTGAAAATATTTAGCTGAATGTCTTTACTTATCATTTTAGAAAAAAGGTTCAAAGCTTCAGCCACCAATCCTTCCTTCAATAAACCGTCAATGATTAATCAGAGTAATCACAGTCGAGTAATGCTTCATTCTTGCAATCACGCTCAGCAATTGTGTGAAATCCACAATGGAAGGTAAAGGATGGATGTGAAGCATTCGATCAAAGACGCCTAAGGCATGATCAAGATTCCTTAAGCTTCCAGATCTGCATTGATCTCTCACATACTTCAAGAACCCAGTGGGGCTTTCCACATTCTCTCTAGAACCAGTGGTAGTGCTAGTACTATAACTACAATACTGATGATTTTTGAGCATGGATTGAAACCCACCTGATAATAACGGTTCCGCAGAAAAACGAGAGAGCTCCAGGATTCAGCAGCGCTACGCATTTTCTGAAGAAGAAAAGCAGAAGCAGATCTGGCGTAGTATCTCAACAAGAATACGCAGAAGCAGTTGCAAAAGCTCTTCTAGGCATCACACTCTTTCTCTCACACACACACACTCTTTCTCTTTAGCAGTCGTTGAATGAAATCGGCAAAGTATGATCGATTCGGTCACTGTAAAGTGGAGTTCAAGATGGTTTAAAATCGGACCAGATCGGGCGGTCGGGTCAGCTTGACTGCGATTCTTTCTCTAAGACGGATGGATTGAGCCCAAACCCGTAATATTCAAAAACCCGCCCAATCCGAGCCTGGGTTTTTTCCTTGTCTTCGTCGTGATTGTAGTTCTCATAAGCCTAGAA